>CM032452.1:115012765-115265265 GCA_019049505.1 Pachyrhynchus sulphureomaculatus | reverse complement strand
CTTTGGGATTACCTAAGATATTCCTCAAATTGTCTGATGACTTATAGACTAAGGTGAGGCCTATCTTTTTAAATACCTTACTGTTATATTTCGAATTATATGGTATGGAGACATACTTGGTGTTATTTTCTTAGCGTGCAAAATTTCTAAGAAAATTCTAACAGTGTTTGCCCATCTACTACTGTCAAATAGCAGTTTTCAACTGACGCTAAACATGACTCAATACGACTTATATTACTTGAGATATGCGACACTACAACTATCTAACCAGAAAAGGGCTAAATACTTTTTCGTTAACCCTTTATATACAGGGTATCCCAAAAATCGACGTATTCTCTTCGAGGGCTGATAGGCCAGCTCAAAACATACCAGAATATGCAAATATGACCTTCGTGAAAAATCGTTAGATTTCGGGATTTTGATCTTTTATGAATTTCGTGAAAATCTACACTTCAGATCAGCTTATCAAGTGCCGCAACTACCAGTTTCCATATTCTAAAATTCGAATTATTGTTACGTAATTCTGAACAACCCTGCTGTTGATCACAGTTCAAAATAAAACTAATTATGCCAAGCCTGTGGGAAAAAAACATGTTTGCAAGTATCATGAGTAAAAACATTTTAATTAGTTAACTGAATATCTCGAAATCTAATGATTTTTTTTACATATTTACCTATTCTGGTGAGTTATCAGCTGGCCTATCAGCTCACGAAAAGAATATATTATTTTTTGGGATATCCTGTACATATTGTATTCAATATTATGATGATTTGAGTTCTGAGAAATATTAGGCAAGTTACTGCATGTGCAGTTTCATAAAAATCTCCAAATAAACCTTCGATGAATTGATTCGTATAAACTTTAGTCAGTAAAAATTAATTGACATAAAATTAGTTCAAACGGATATAGACTCCGTGAAGTGTAAGAAGGTCACAATCCATTTTACTGTTAAAAAACACGTACGTCAACATTGAATTAGTAATAATTAATATATTTCCATGCCTTACCGTACGTGTCAATTGAACGCGTGGGCTAGAAATAAATATTAAATAACAAAAAAAAATTGTACAATTAAAACACACTGATTGAGGAAATTAAAATATGCGTGAATTGACTAATCTTTTAGATAATTCAGATCGGACATGACATAATTAGGTGTACGTATGAATAAATGAATTAATAATAGAGACAAATTGTATATTTATAAGTCCGTTTTAATCCACTGTAATCTAAAGATTTTTTACTAAAACATTTATGTAGTTAATCTTTAGTCAGTTTCTTCTTTTTCATATAAAAACCGATTTATTTAAAAGTAATTTCCTAATTGTCCAGTCGAATTAGTTACAAGTAAACTGGCCAAGTTCAAGTCGGACTTGCGCAGATAGTGTTCCGTAAGTTGATTGCTTTCGAAATAAAAATTTTTGTTACGAAGGTTAAAAATGATCAATGATTTCACAAAACGCACCTCAAATGAGTTTTCAACAAAGTTTGTTTCCGATCTTTGTTGAAAACTGATGACCTTGAAATTTTTGTTTTTTATATGCCAGATAAATTACACAGGTCAACACGAATTTTGACTTTGATAAGAGGGTATGAAATTTCGATAGTTAGTCGAAAAAAATATATATGGCTTGAAACACTTTGCTTTTGTTGTTGTTGTTGTTGTTTTAATTGGTCAGAGCGCATCGACTGCTAAGGTCATTTAGCGCCCCACATTAGATGTATTTAATAATTATATAGTTATTTTTAGTTCTTTTAGGTATTTGAAAATATTTTCTTTGATTGATGTGAATTGCTCGATGTTCTGTTTAATTGAGTGAGGAATGTTATATTTAATTCTCAGATGAAGGGAGTGGTCCGCTTCAAATATGTGTTTGACTGTCAGAATGGAACTGCATACATCACACTTCGGCAATGGTTCTTTTTTTAGGAGATATGAGTGGGTTTGGTAAGAATGACCTATGGCCAATCTTCTCAGCAAGACATTGTTGGATCTTTTGTTATTTGAATTATGTAGAGGAGGGAATACGTGAGGTTTTATCGGTCATAGTTTGTTTTCATTATTCTCCAAGTCCCACTCCAGTTGGAATAAATCTCTTTTAATTGAGCATAGCATCTTTGTAAAATCATTACTATTATTTTCCCCCGAGAAAGGAGTTCCGCTTGTTGCTGCCCTTTTAGCCTCTCTATCGGCCATGTCGTTACCTCCAATGTTCATGTGCCCAGGGATCCACAAGAATGAAATTTCAATATCTCTCAATTTAGCTACATATAGGAGATCGTTGATTTGACTTAAGTAAGTACTATTGACTTTATTAGAGATAATGAGTTTTAGCGAACTCAAGGAATCAGAGGCTATAAGAAATTTGTTTATCCCTTGGGCAGTGGCTATAGTAGATTTAAGTGCTTCCTTGATGGCGAACAGTTCTGCTGTGAAAATGGAGTTGTAGGGGTGAAGTTTAAAACGTTTTATGACTTTGTCATGTATATAAGCGGCTCCCACTCCCTGATCCGATTTAGAACCGTCGGTATATAAGATAGAGTGATTAGGATATTGAGAATGTATTCTTTCGAGAAATTCCGACTTGATTTCTAATGGGTTTTTGTCTTTTACCTTATTGGAATGAAGATGAAAATCCACCTTAGGGGGTGGGGACCTCCAAGGTGGGAAGCTGTTCCAGAAAGGGTAGTCGAATTTTGGCGGGGAGAGATTATGTAATAACATGAACTTGTTTATTCTGTTGTGAATTGAGTTTTTTGGAGCTATCATGTTGGGACGATGAGAATTTGTTAAGTTAATTGTCCTTTTTGTATGGGATTTCTGGAGGGAGGATGCGTAGAATTTCATTAAGGAGTGTTGCCTATCTAGATAGAGTGGAGGAGTTGATGATATACACTGAATGCTTGCAATTGGCGATGTTCTGAAGGCTCCTGTAGCCAGTCTCAATGCTTGATTTTGAATTGGGTTTAGTGATTTTTTTATTCCTTGGGATGCTGAGTCATATAGAAAATCTCCATATCTCAGTTTGGGTAATATCAACGACTTATATAGTTTCATAAGCGTAGGAAAGTCGGCACCCCATTTAGTGCTACACAAAGATTTTAATAAGTTTAGATCCTGAGTTGTTCGGATTTTTAGATTCTTAATGTGAGGAGTCCAGTTCAATTTACTGTCAAATGTTAGTCCAAGAAGTTTGACTGAGTTCTTTGTAGGAATAGTTAGGTTGTTTAGTGTAAATGCATTTGTTTTTGGACAACTTCGTACTTTGCAGAAATGTATGCTAGCAGATTTAGGAGGGGAAAAAGAAAGATCGTTACTTCTAGCCCATGCATTGACTTTTGCTACTGCAGATTGCACTTTGCTTTTGTATCCAGGAAAACGGTTGAACAGTATTTTAGAAAATCCATAGTTTAAATTTTTATCAACTTTTACTATCATACCAAATTACGAAATAGCGGAAAAAAGTTTAAAAGTGAACCCTATTACTTTTTCTCTCATGTTCATAAGTACTTTCTCTCACTAAACTCCAAATGCAGTCCCCCATCATATTTTCGTTGTATTGGCCCTGATAACGTTGCTCGAAGTTCATAATATCTTGATGAAAACGTTCTCCTTGTTCTTCTGAGTACGCCCTCATGTTGTTTTCAAATTTATATAAATGAGCATGCAGCATATGTACTTTTAGAGACATTCTGCAATCCATGGTTTTAAAGTTTTCTAACATGTTTTCAACTAGCTCTTGGTAATTTTCAACTTTGTTATTCCCTAAAAATCCAGAGACTACTGCTTTAAAACTATTCCAACTTTTTTTTTGAGCACTTGTAAGTAATTTTGGAAATTCTTCACTGGCAAAAATTTTTTTAATTTGTGGACCGACAAAACTGCCAGCTTTATCAATTGCTTCTGACAACTTTGGAAAAAAGTTTTTTAAAAATGTAAAAACTTTTTATTTAGCTTTTTTACCAATTGTTTCATAAGCCCTAACTTGATGTGTAAAAGCGGCATTAATACATTTTCAAGTTCAGCAATAGGTTCACATTTAACGTTTTCCAACACAAAATTCCGTTCTTAGTGGCCATGATAGCACAGCCCCACAAAAAAAAAGTGGGGTATACTTTTGATGCGATATATCAGATCCGTAGTATTTTTGCCCGCTAATCAAGAATCTGACGTCAGAATATCGCCATCACATCTCAATTTTTTTCTAACCTCAAAAAATAGGTAAAAATTAGTAAAAATTAAGAAAAATATACTCCTAAAAAATTGATTCAAGCTTTTTCATGAATCCAAAGATGTATTAATATGTATTCGGACACGCTAAGCTAATATTCATCGGTTGGATTGAGCCATACAGTTCTGTTTTCTTTCTAACCTCAATAAATCAGACAGATATAATGCTTCTCGAATGCAAAAACGAATTCAAATTAAAATTCAACCGATCCTTACCAAATTTGGTACACGGGAATTTTTTGGGTCGCTGATCACGAATCTGAGGTTGGATTTGCAAAATTCAAGATGGCAGATGTTTTCGCGCCATTTTGAACGCCGAGAAAATTCATCGGTCGATTTTTATTCTTCTACCTGCATCCAGGGCACCTCCACGTGGTGACAGTGGGCAACGGTGTTACTCCACTAGCCGGCAGAGTCCCTGGATAACGGCTTAGATGCCGTCATGGCAGGTAGAAGAAAGAGAATTACGATCCAGGGACTCGGAAACCCAATATCGGCGGTTGGTCAGGGTGGGAAAGCGGGCCCGCAGCCGTCGTCATCCAGCGACCGTAGCTCTTCATGTGTGGGTGACTTGGCTCATGTAGAGTACAATGTTACAAGAAAACGGTCTCACGGTACAAGGACTTTTCATAAGTGCGATAAAAACAGTGATTCATTTTATTATATTTGCTGTCAACACGTATTGAGTAAAATGGGGTCACCGATAACGGATAAGATTAAAACCTTATATAAGGATTGTTTTAATATTGAAATACAGCACCAGGATACAGATTGGGTTCCCCACATCATTTGCAGTTCTTGCAAAATAATGTTGTACATCAATAAGAAGGCGATTAAATATTCCAGACCAGCAATATGGAATAGACCATACAGTGAAAATGATTGCTACTTTTGTATCAATGTTGTATCTAGGCATAACCGAAAAAATAAAAGCACTATTACTTATAACGATGTTTCGACAGTAACAAGACCAACTAAACTAATTCCGCCTCCTGAACCACTTGATGCTGATGTTATGGAAACAAATGATTTCACCTTATCAGTTCATGCCGAAAACATTAAGACTGTCGAAAAAGATTCAAACACTGTTACTAATGAATGTTCTAGTGACAACCTATCATATACTAGTGACACAGATAAAGAATTTCTACCATACAACCGTAAACCAGAACCAATACTCGTATCACAGTCAGAACTTAGTGATCTAGTCAGAGATTTAGGCTTATCCAAAGATGGTTCAGAGCATCTTGCTTCCTTTTTAAAGAAAAGACATTTACTTAAGCCAGAAGCTACGATTTCTTATTATAGAAACAGAGATGAAGAATTTCGCAAATATTTCACAATGGATAAGGAATTGTCACTTTCATATTGTACCGATGTAAAAGGTCTAATGGATGAATTTCAAAATAACTCATACGATCCTGAAGAATGGAGTCTGTTCATTGATTCTTCTAAACAGAGCATTAAGGCAGTTTTGCTGCATAATACCAACGTTTACGCTCCCATTCCGATTGCTCATTCCACAGTTATGGAAGAGCAATATGAAAAAATGAAGCAGCTTTTGATAAAAATAAAATATGCTGATCATAACTGGAAAATTTGTGGATATCTGAAAATTGTAACAATATTGCTTGGCCAACAGTCAGGGTTTACACTTTATCCCTGTTATAAATGTCTGTGGAATAGCAGAGACAGGGAACGTCATTATAAGAAAAAAATTTGGCCAACAAGAGAATCGTTCACTCCTGGTGAAAATAATGTATTGTTTCCACCATTGGTAGATTCAGGAAAAGTTCTTATTCCCCCGCTTCACATTAAGCTTGGACTTATGAAGCAATTCACGAGAGCATTAGATACAAACGGCCCATGTTTCAAATATTTGCATAAAAAATTTCCGAAATTTTCTGAAGCTAAAATTAAGGCAGGCGTATTTGACGGGCCACAAATAAGAAAATTGTTTCAAGATTCATTATTTGTTAATAAAATGAATAAAGTTGAAAAAGCTGTTTGGCTTAGTTTTAAAGAAGTCGCAACAAACTTTTTGGGAAATAATAAAAGTCCTAAGTACAAAGAAATAGTCGAGAAAATGGTAAAAAATTTTCAAACATTAGGTTGCTTAATGAATCTAAAATTACATTTCCTGGACTCCCACATCGATGATTTCCCAGTTAATCTTGGTGACTACAGTGAGGAGCAAGGGGAACGTTTTCACCAAGATCTGAAAATCATAGAAAATCGGTATCAAGGACGATGGGATGACCATATGCTAGTGGACTATTGCTGGTCGCTAAAAAGAGAAACAAGTCCTCAAAAGCGTTTGGGCAGAAAGCCTTTGAATAGGTCATTCGCGGAAAAAAGAACAAGATATAGCCAAAAAAAGGAAAGTTAGGCGCGGGTCTAACCTTCGCAATTCTAGGGCTTAAGGGTCTACTATTTGAGAGTATATGGTTTAAAAGTCCTGGTTTTGAGTTTATTGGGTCTCATTTTTAAAGTTACAGGGTTATTGAGGTATATTTTTTGAGGTTACAGGGTGTGGGAGTCTAAGGTTTCAGGGTTTAGGGTCTAAGAGTATCAGGTTTGAGGATTCCCCAACTGTATATCAAATTTGGTAGGAATCGGTTGGTTTTCAAAAATTTTGTCCGCCATCTTGGATCCGCCATTTTCTCAGATTCATGATCAGCAACCCAAAAAACCCCCGTGTACCAAATTTGGTAAGAATCGGTTGAATTTTAATTTGAATTCGTTTTTGCCTTCGAGAAGCACTATATCTGTCTGATTTATTGAGGTTAGAAAGAAAACAGAACTGTATGGCTCAATCCAACCGATGAATATTAGCTTAGCGTGTCCGAATACATATTAATACATCTTTGGATTCATGGAAACGCTTGAATCAATTTTTTAGGAGTATATTTTTCTTAATTTTTACTAATTTTTACCTATTTTTTGAGGTTAGAAAAAAATTGAGATGTGATGGCGATATTCTGATGTCAGATTCGTGATCAGCGGGCAAAAATACTACGGATCTGATATATCGCATCAAAAGTATACCCCACTTTTTTTTTTGTGGAGCTGTGTAGTTGAACATAATGTTGAGCATCCGCTGTACTATCCCACAAATAGAGATAACACGGATATTTTGTATATCCACCCTGTAGTCCCATTAAAAATCCTACCATCTTAAAATCTCCAATGAACTGCCACTTATACTCTTGATATTTTAAAGCTTCGAGTAAAATTTTTTATACTTACATAGTTTTCTTTTAGATGTACAGAATGAGCGACTGGACGAGATGGAAATTTATTTCCGTTATGTAATAAAACGGCTTTCAAGCTTTTCGTCGAGCTGTCAATAAATAAACGCCATTCACTGGGAACACAGGGCATCCCAATTGCTTCAAACAAACCTCTTATATCGTTACAATAGCAAAGTCCATCTTCTTTGGCGAAGAACGTTGATCTGTTATTTTGACATCAATAAGCAAATTCCATTGCTTCAAACGAGAACCCAAAAGCTCTGCCTTACTCTTCGGCAAGTCATTAAAGTCTTGAGGTAAGGAAATGGGGTTTCGGTGGTTCCTGTGACAGTACAAATTCTTCATCTTTATTTGAACTCTGAGATGAGCTAGACTAAGACATTTTTTTAGGAGGTTCAGGTACTGGAAGTTGTGGGCTATGTGAGATTGGAGCAGAAGATGAAGCAAGGTCAGGATATTCGATGGGTTTAGCATTTTTGCCTCTACGTCTTTTAGCTGCATTTACTACGCAAAAATAACAGTCATTAACGTGATCTCTTGTCTCTCGCCAAATTCTCGGTACTGTGAATTTCATACTCCGTTTCTTACCTCGATACAAACCTGAAATAAATAAAGATAAAAATAAACATTTATATTTTTTTTTATTAAAAATTGTTTACCTTCTAAACATATTTTGCAATTACAACAAGCAACATGTGGAGCCCAGGGCGTGTCTAGATTCCGAACAGGGCTAGGCTTTATAGGCTTCACAAAGCTTTTCACATGCCTTTAAATAAAATTTTATATCTCGTACTTTAATAAATATATAACAAAATGCATCAGCATCACATTTACACTTTCTCGACGACATTTTAACCTCTTTAAGTCTTCTACAAAACAGTCAATTGTTGTTTATCACTTAAGTGATATCTGTAGACAGTGTGTGAAAGTTACGACCCCTTTATTTTTTCGCGGTATTTTTAAATGTACCAGAACTATTTAATATTTCTACGATAACTCAAAAAAATGTATTATTATAACTACCACAAAAGCAAGCTTTATATGGAATAAGGGTACTTTTCCTTTATTTTGGAGCATAATGAATAGAAAAATCATAAAATAAATTTTAGGACAAAAACAAAAAATTTTTTTGTAGAGTTGTGTTATTAAAGGTAATACAAAGGTGATAATTTTCCTTCAATTTACGCCTTTTGGAGAATATTCCAGAATTTTTTTTAAATTTTTTGATCAGTACTTTTCGATATAAGGGGGGGGGGGGGGGAGCGATTTTTAGCAACTTTTTAAAAATAGTGCAAAGAAAAATGTACATCTTAATATATATAAAATGCAACGTCTCTCTGTCTGTCTGTCTGTCTGTCTGTCCGTTAGTGACCTTATCACTGGAGAACCACTTATCCGATTTACGTACTTTTTTTTTTTTTTAAAACATACATATGTTCTCTGGCCAGGTTATAGGCTATATTTTATTACGGTAGGTACCATAAGAAATGAGTAGTGACGTAAAATAGGGAATGATGTCGGAAAAAAGTTCGCCGCTAGCGCGTTGCCTTGCAATACACCGCCTAAACCATTAAATATGGAACAATATTATGTAGCAGAGAATATCTATAATCTATAATCTGTAATATATATAAAATGCAATGTCTCTCTGTCTGTCTGTCTGTCCATTAGTGCGTTTATCCCGCGAAAACCACTTATTCGATTTATGCGTCTTTTTTTTAAATTCATACATATATTCTTTGGCCAGGTTACATAATAATAATAATAATCTATATCTATAATATATATAAAATGCAACGACTCTCTGTCTGTCTGTCTGTCCATTAGTGCGCTTATCCCTCGAGATCCACTTATCCGATTTACGTGATTTTTTAAATTCATACATATGTTCTCTGACCAGGTTATAGATATATATTTTATTACATCTATAATATATATAAAATGTAACGTATATCTGTCTGTTTCTCCGTTTGTGCGCTTATCACTGGAGAACCACTTATCCGATTTACGTGCTTTTTTTTTAAACATGCTAAACTATTAAATATGGAACAATATCATGTAGTAAAGAATATCTATATAATATATATAAAATGCAACGCCTCTCTGTCTGTCTGTCCGTTAGTGCGCTTATCACTGGAGAACCGCTTATCCGATTTACGTGCTTTTTTGTTAAACATACATATGTTCTCTGGCCAGGTTATAGGATATATTTTATTACGTTAGGTGACATAAGGAATAAGCAGTGACGATAATAGTGAATCAAGTCGGAGAAAAGTTTGCCACTAGCGCGTTCTCTTACAATACACTGCCTAAAGCATTAAATATGGAACAATATCATCTAGCAAAGAATATAATATATATAAAATGCAACGTCGCTCTGTCTGTGTGTCTGTCCGTTAGTGCGCTTATCACTCGAGAACCCCTTATCCGATTTACGTGTTTTTTTTTTTAATTCATACATTTGTTCTCTGGTCAGGTTATCTATAATCTTCTATCTAGAATATATATAAAATGCAACGTCTTTCTGTCTGTCCGTTAGTGCGCTTATCACTTGAGAACCACTTATCCGATTTACGTGTTTTTATAAATTTAAACATATGTTCTATATAATTCGATATAAGCCTAGATAATGGGAGATAAGGAGAAATAATGGGAGATAAGTCGAGATAAGGCTCGATAATGAGAGATAAGGTGAGATAATGGGAGATAAATATAAATAATGGGAGATAAGGAGAAATAATGGGAGATAAACAAAGATAAGTCTAGATAATGGGAGTTATGGTGAGATAATGGGAGATAAGGAGAAATAATGGGAGATAAGGAGAAATATTGAGAGATAAGTCGAGATAAGCCTAGATAATGGGAGATAAGGTGAGATAATGGGAGATAAGGAGAAATAATGGGAAATAAGGAGAAATAATGGGAGATAAGGAGAAATAATGGGAGATAAGGAGAAATAATGGGAGATGGGCAGAGCTAAGCCTAGATAATCGAAATTATGTAGAGATAAGGGGAAATAATGGGAGATATTTTATTACGTTGGGTAAATTAAGGAATAAGCAGTGACGATAGGTGAATCAAGGCCACGCGAGCGGAGCCGCGGGCCCGGCTAGTTATATATATTCTTGAACTCGTGTTTTCACAAGCCTTCATTTGATATCCCACTCGATGACCTGATAAAAAAAAATTTTTCCACTCCCGATTTTATCCCCCACTAAAAAGGCTAAACTTCTAAACAAATTCCTACTAAGCTGAATATTTGTGGAAATCTTTATTTTGATATCCTAAACATATCCTAAAAAGTACCCTTGATCGTTAGTTACTTTAAGGGGTGAAAGGGAGTGAATTTTAGTTTTTCGAGGAAAATAGACTATAGAAAATGTATAACTTATAAAATTCTACTCAAAAAACAATCCTTAGTTTTTTTTTTATAGCCAATCGTTTCAACGATATAAACTGATTTATGACTAAACACAAATTACGCACACCACTATCGTATTACATATGAATTTAAAATATAGAAAAATTATATTCAAAATATTTTACTGTTGAATTTATCGATTCAAAAAGGAAAGTTATAAAACTACTTAAAAATCGCGAGGCCGTACAGGATTATGCGGAAGTTTTCAAAATGCCACAAAATCCACGTGGAATAATCACCGACAATTGAATTCCCTTCCTTCTTGCAATGTACAATGCTCCTCATAACGAAAAATCAATTGACAAATACTGGTATTTATAAAATCCACCAGATTAAATAAACTCGTTAAATTATCAAATCTATCAGTCACATTCAATGCATCATAACAGCATTTATTTAGAGTCTATCTCCAGACCCAAAAATGGCTTGATAATGAGTTAAATCCTGAAGACTGGAGGTGGACGATTAACAATAATAGATTAGAACCAATTCAAAATCTTTTGTCACCTTCGCCAGATGAATTAATTAAAAATATATTCTACAATTGTACTAAGGGCTGTAATGCGAGTTGTAGTTACAGAAAAATTAGTCTCCGGTATCCTTTAGTATGCGGGCATTGGCGTGGGCAATCATGTTCAAACGCTAATACTGAAAGAAGTGAAAATAATGCAGACATCGTTGAAGAAACAAATCCGATGGCTTTAGTTCAAGAAATGATGGAATCAACAGATGAACGTGTTGATGAAGACGTTGAACAAGATGATTAAGTTCTAATGTACATGGATCGGGGGATGACGCTGAATAATTTATACCGGTTCTTTTCTACTTCAAGGTAGATTTTGGCCTACTGAGGATACTACATTAAAAAAACGCGCCCTGTACTCTATTCCGGCGCACAGTGTCTCGACTAGTACAAGCTAGCGGGACAATATTATTTCTTCACTTATTTCAATTGTTTATGTATATTCCAGGTATCTTAAGCTATTTTAAGAAAAAAAAAGTTGAAAAATGTGTACTGTATGTGTATTAATCGAAATATGTAGCTGCAAGACAGAAGTGGTTTACTAATGTGTCTCATTTGTTCACTATTGTCACTAATTGTTCTTTAATTAGCTGCATACGTCTACCTATCATTATGTGTGAAAAGCACAATCATGTTTGTTTACAAAGAAATTTCTAGGAAAAAAATAAAAATCATAATGATAGTACCCACATTTATTAATTTACAAAATATTATTTCTTTTAAAATAAATTAGTACAATAACAGTATCTATATATCAATTATTTACAATAACAAGATGTATAAGTAAAAGAAATATAATATTAAATAACTTATATACTAAGGCATGAATTATAAGCAACTACAACACACAATAAAATAAGAATAATAATTACAATAAAAAAATACTTAAACCTACTAATCACCATCAGATGAGTCGTCATCACCGCTCTCCCATTCAGTAGAATATTCAGAGAGTAAATAATCCTCCTCATTTAATTCGTGATGATGACTTACTGATGGTGTTTCGGATGGCAATGAAGGTGGGATAATCAACTGCAGAATCTCCGATGGCAAAGAAGTAAATTTTCTTCGCGGTAATTCTCTATACGAGTTGATAACAGGATCAGACGTAATTAAAAGCATTCTCATAAGATCTGTATTTGTGGCAATACGTGACCGCTTCCTGGTGTGCCGTTCACGGAATCTACGACAGTCTTTATTTCTTGCCTCCTGGGCTTCTTCGGAGAGTTGTCCAATGGGAAGAACAAAAGACTTTATAACTTCCGCGCTGTGTACAAGAATTTTATGCACAGTAACGGGCATGGAATACCACGAATACAGATCAAGGTATAATTTTCTAGTATCAACACAAAACTTTTCGAATTCTATATAATTTATGTCATATCCCGATGACAAAGTTCTTAAAATTACATTAAATCTACGAATAAGGTTTACGTCTAATCCTGTAATTTCGCTGCTCAATTCAGCTTTGGAAAAAAATCTACATGCTGTGTTTCCATCGTTTGTGTTACCATACCCAGGTTTTGGTTTATCTACAATGAGACCCATACGATCTTTAAACACCTTTTGTATCTCTTGTGAGCGTTGCTTCACAATAGCTTTGTCGTTATCTCCCCTGACTTGCCACTTTTTTATTTCTAAACGATAGCTGATGTGAAGCAAACATTCAAACGTGCGGATCTATGCATGTAAAGTAGATAAACCAAATGCAAGGCGTTCTTCGTTGCTGGGATATTTCTTTGACTCCTCGTTCATAGTAGACGGGGTGGCACCGCAAATATAACACTTTTGTGTTGAACTTGTGTCTGTTAAGGCATTGCACACTTTGCCATCAGTCATTGTCAACAACAAATCGTGTTTAATAGAGATTTGAGATCCAGCAACGTTACATAATGTTGGAAGAAGCTGACTCACTTCATCTAAAATTTCGTCTGTAGCGTTAGTGTTCTCAAATTTCTGCTTATACGTGCTATGCCCCGAACTCCCATCACAGCCCCATTTGCTTACCAACGTATAATATGAACGAGGTAACACACTTCTAATGACTTCCGTCTAAGCTTTAACTAATCGTTCAGCCGTTTTATCCAAAATCGTGTGAAGTTTAATTTCAGCTCGAGATTCAGTCATAGAAATATATTCGTCGGAAGGACAACAAGAAGCTTTGGACTTACCTAAACTATAAAACGATGGATACACTTGATGTCCCGCTTTCATTGACCATTTTCTTGTTTGTTTATATGAGTAAGAAGTCGATTTCGAGTCCACATAATAAGCTAAAGCTTCGTCTGGTGTTAACTGCCGACTTTGTTCAGAACACTTATTTTTTTTCTCTAGTTTCACTGACCGCGACGTTATGGATCTGTTTAGCAACACTTCGATGCCCTTCTTTTCGAGTAGCTAACTCAGCTGCTGTAATAAGCTCACTTGCACTTCGCGATTCCAAAAGATCTTCTACTCTCCGTCTCTTCGTTTTCGTTGATGAGTCTTCAAATGATTTTCTGGGTCGCCCTACGGAAAGAGCCGCTGATGATGTTGAAGTCCACGGCTGGTTAACACACATCTTTATTTCGATTCCGGATCCCTCTAACCAATCTTTATGTTTGATTAGAAACATTTCTTTGTTACACTTTAAAGAAGTCCACTTTTGATTGAATTTTGCTGAAAGGCTTGATATTTTCATTTTGAGTCGTTTTAGAGAATCGTCAGAAACATCAGACATATTGAATTTTTCACTTATATAATAAAAAATGCCACTGTTTCGTTCCGTTTTGTCATGTTTTAGCCATTCTTCAAAAAACTCCATTTTCGTCATAGTCACGACTCGTTCTGAAAAAAATAAAATAATTTTACTTTCGGGCCTTTTCGGGGTCTATAATATATATGAATCTGTGCCTGAATGTTGTAGGTTGGATTGATCTATACATTTACAAATTGATATTACACCAAAAGTATACATATTTTTTATAAAAAATATAAGTCATAATAGAGTACATACCTTCAACAGAATATTCCATCACAATAAACTCGTTTCACTTTGCTACCAATTTCACAAGTGTGCATAAAATGCAACTGATTTGCAAATGAAAATGACCTCTCTTACTTTGACCCCCTGATAAGATACCTTTATGAGATCATAAACAAATTAATTCTTGGAATTCGTTAAATGGGGGGGGGGGGGTTGTTTACAAGTCGTTATCAGTGGTTCCTGGAAATTACGTCATGAATATTGTCCCGCTAGCATGTTCTTGCCGAATCACTGTGCGGCGGTAGAAAAGAGTATATATTAAAAAAAAAAACGAATATTACTACTTTCTTCTTCTTATACGTGCCATATCAGGTCCGTCTGACGTTGACTATCACTCTGGCATATTCATCCCTGTGCCCTGCGACTCAGAATATCTCTTCGACGCTATTGATTCCCGTCCAATGTCGTATGTTCTTCCGCCAAGTGGCCTGCTTCCTACCAAGGCCGAATCTGCCCTCAATCTTCCCCTCATTATGAACTGCAATAACTCAAAATGTTTGTCACGAACAACATATCCCTGATACTCCAGTTTTCTGCACTTTACCATTCATAACAACTCTCTGACTGCTTTAACTCTCTGCAGTATTTCCTGATTGGTGACATAAGCTGTCCACAGAATACGGAGAATTCCTCTATGCAACCACATCTAAAAAATTTTCTAATAACTATTTTCCTCCAAAAATTCATAATATTTCCAAAAAACTAAAATTCACCCCCTAAAAAAAGCCATGGCTTAAGTCAAGGGTACTTTTCAGGACATGTTTAGGACATTAAAATAAGTCTCCACAAAAATTCAGCTCGGTGGAATTTTTTAGAAGTCGAAGTCTAATTTGACTGGATAAGTTTTTTGCGAAAAATTTTATAAAAAAATCGACACTAAATCGATTTAAAAAGACCATATAAACTTGGCTAATTTTTAAGGAATTTCCTAATAAATTTATCAGGTTTTACTGAAACATGCGGATTTCCGAGATTATTATGTAAATAACGATTTCAAATATAATTTTATAATTAAAACAAACATCTTGCCTGTATAATGTCAAGAGATTATATAGGGTTCACTGCTTCAAACATCGCAAGTCCGGTTTGGAATTTATTATACTGTGTGTTCTGTAAGTTTATTATTTTTCTTTCCTTTGCTAAAGAGAAATATAGTATTCGTGAAAAACACCACTCTTCGAGATTTTTACATTTTCTCATGTTTCAGAGTTATTAGATCACGAGAAACATAATTTCTCATTTTCGTCGATCTATATGCGAATCTTATAGAGGGAGAAAGGAAAATAATAATAATAAACGATGTAATGGCAAGTGATGGGATGCGACTAGAGCGACTAAATCAAAGCAGCACATTACAATGCATGTCGTTTCGGTTTTGTAGCTTCAATCGTATCGATCGCTCACAGTCTAAATAAAAGAGGGGTAGCTGGTTAACAGACTGCCTTTTTTCCTAGCTTAAGAAGATTATAATTGTACGGCACTGTTTTGGCTTTAAAATCAGCGATGATGTTATCCCGACGCGATGTACAAGTGAGGGACATTTTGTGGCTTTAATCTGAATCTAAACCACCTGCACGAATCGAGAAAAAAACTGTACGTCTTGTCAATCATAATTAAAATTTAAATTAAATAAGAATTGTTTCGATCTTTGAGACTATGACATCATCATTACACCTGGTATATTTACATTGTATGTAAAATGTATAGAGATTTGCTTATTATATTTTTTTTTCTACGGCGTGGTGGAAACAACTGCTTTATTAGGCTAAAGTCCTGTTTTTTTAGGGTAGGCGGATCAAAAGAAACCAAATAGTTACTTGAACAAGTGAAACGAAAACCCAAAATAAGGCTATCTGAGCGGCTCGACAGATTACCTTGATCTGGAAGCAGCGAATATCGTGAATTTGTTCCAATAATGTATATATACCGATATATTCTAAACTGATAGACTCGTGCCTTTATTTTTGAAATTTTCTTTTTAATTGAATTGAAACCTGTGAAGCATAGGAAGTGTGACAGTATTTTTCAAAAATATTATTAACAATTGGCAATATTTGAAAATGGGCCAGTACAAATCCTGCCCAAAGGAATTTCACACTCAGTGAAAAACTTCTAAAATCAAATCTTTTCCTTGGGTGTGGAATAATCAAGGACAAACCTCCTGAATTTTGTGGCGCCCAATATAACGAAAATTCAAGCAGCATATATGCAGTCAGTCTAAAAAGTCTCCATACACTACCTCCTTTCTATAATATTTTTCCGTTATGTTTAACTAATTATTTAAATCTACTCTCAGCAGAAGTTAGAGATGCAATAAATCATGTAAAAACTGGAAAGCCTCCTGGACCTGATAATCTTTATGTGGAGATGTTTCAACTTTTAAATGAAGAAAATATTTCTATCTTGTGCAGCTGCATAAATTCCATCTACAGTACAGGAACTATACCAAAGGATTAGCTTAAGTCTGTATTCATACTATTACCTAAAAAGCCAAATGCGAACAGATGTGAACAGTATCGTCTTATACGCCTAATGAGACGCTCTAAAAGTAATGCTTGAGATCATTCACCATAGAATAGGAAATAAATGCTAAGAGCAATTCGGATTTGGACAGGGATTTGGAACTCGAGAAGCACTTTTCGGGCTGAGTGTATCTTCACAGAAATGTAGAGATCAAAGGAAGGACGTTTACTTGTGTTTTATCGACTACGAAAAAGCATTTGACCGAGTCGAGCATCCAGAATTAATACAAATGCTTCAAAATATGGGCCTTGACGAAAATGACATCAGATTCATTACTCGCCTATATTGGGATCAGGTGGCGACAATACGAGTAAATAGCAAAGAGACTGAGGAAATAGGAATAAAAAGAGGTGTTCGTCAGGGATGTGTTCTTTCTCCGCTCCTGTTTAATCTATACTCTGAGCACATATTCCAGAAGGCCTTAGAGAATGCCACAGATGGTATCAAAGTTAATGGCAAAATCATTAACAACCTAAGGTATTCTGATGATACCGTTATTATAGCAGATACATCGGATGGATTTCAGCGTCTTATGAACAATATATCTAGGGAAGGCGATGTTTTAGGCATGAAAGTTAACTTTTATAAAACGAAAGTAATGGTCATTTCAAGAACACCCGGATTGCAAACAGCTATTCGTGTTTACGATCAATTGATAGAACAAGTAAACAAATTTAAATATCTAGGGCAGGGGTGCTCAAACGGTCGATCGCGATCGACAAGTCGATCGCGAGTGCTTTTTGAGTCGATCTGGAGAAAAAAATTCCGATATAGAACTATTCACAGTTTTTGTTTTAGGTAACTAAAACAAAATGTAATGAATAAACTACTAAAATGTATTCGACCCACAATTAGGCCAGAATAACCCCCTCATCACTTTCTTTTATTGTAATAACCCCCTGCTAGCGGCAAAAGGCGGCTTTATCAAAGGAACGCGCGATACTTGTCAAAGAAAAGCCGCGTTTTTGATTCCCGCCGATTTTTCTTGAAACTTCGGGTGGCGTGTTTGACGGGAACATTTGATACTTCGTTCGCGCCGATATAAATGTTGCGCCTGCAGGAATAGGAGTCAGTCTGAGTTGTAACTCGAAGGCGATACATCGATACAAAGTTTATTAATAATTAGTCCAAAATTAGTGCGGCGAAGAAAAGTAAAACTTATCATTTTAATAACGATTGGGAGGAAGAATTTTTCTTTTGTATGGTAAAGGATAAGTGCATTTGTCTCATTTGCCATGCGTCAGTTGCAATACCTAAGCGTGGGAGGCATCATAAAACGGTTCATAAAAACTATGAAAAGGATTTTCCGTCTCAGAGTGAATTAAGAAAACGAAAAGTACGCGATTTGATAACTTGTTTGAAAAAAGAACAAACCATGTTCACAAGACCAGCCAAACAATCAAAAGCTGCAACGATCGCGTCATTTAAAATATCTCATATATTGGCGAAACACAAGAAACCATTTGATGATGGATTGGTTGTGAAGGAAGCATTTATTGAAGCGGGTGAGACCTTATTTGAAGATTTTAAAAATAAAACAGAGATTATGTCTGCTATTAGAGAACTTCAGTTATCTCGTTCGACTGTCACAAGGCGTGTTGAAGTCAAGAGTCAGGACATGGCAGATAAACTAAAACATGATATCATGGAATGTACATACTTTTCTTTACAGTTCGACGAATCCACTGATATGACAGACACTGCCCAGCTGTGTATTTTTATTCGAATGGTATTCAATGACATGTCGGCTAAGGAAGAGTGTTTTTGACAATGATTCCTCTGAAAGGAAAGACCCGTGGCGAAGATATATATGACGTTTTCTTCAATTTTGTAATAAACTACAAGGTACCAATATATAAACTAGTGTGCATTACAACCGATGGAGCACCAGCAATGACTGGAAACGAAAACGGTTTTCTGGCATTGTGTCGAGCTAATGATGATTTCCCTTCATTTTTCTCCTTCCATTGCATTATACGTCAACAAGTTTTGTGTTCAAAAGTTCTAAACATGGAGGAGATTATGGGCATTGCAATAAAAATTGTGAATTCTATCCGTGCACGTAGCTTGCAACGACGGCTCTTTAAATTGCGGTTGGAAGATAGTGAGTCAGCTAAACACACTGATTTAGTTCTTCACACGGACGTCAGGTGGTTGAGTCGCGGAAAATTCCTAGAAAGGTTTCAAGAATTATTGCCCGAAATAACAGCTTTTCTGGACGAAAGAGGTGATGACACTCAGATGCTGAAAAACGGAAAATGGTTGACTGATTTGGCATTTTTGACAGACATCACAATGCATTTAAACACCATTAATTTGGAGCTTCAAGGTAAAGGAAAAACTATTATTGAGATGATTAGCGCAATAAACGCATTCAAAAGTAAATTGCAACTTATGATAGATCAACTGAAAAGAAAGGATCTGAAAAATTTTCCGTCTTTGAAAGCAAGGATTCCTCAGTTGAATTATGATATTTATGAGGCAGAATTATCAAATATTTTGGGCCAATTCGAAATACGTTTTTATGATTTCAGTAAATTGGCAAATATCGCATCATTTATGAGTTATCCTTTTTCGTGTAAAAACATTGAGGAATTAGCTACTGAAATAGCAGGTCAGGTTAACATGGAGTCATGTTCTGTTGAAAATGAGTTAGTGCAGATTATATCAGATATACATCTCAAAGCCACAGCATCTGATACAAAATTCTGATGTTTTATATCTGAAGATAAATATCCGAATCTAAGGCAAATCGCCCCGGCAATGTTTGGGTCAACTTACTTGTGCGAGTCTGCATTTTCTGTCAAAATATCATAATCGACTAACTGACGAACATATGTCATCATGCTTGCGATTAGCACTCGGTAATTACGTACCATCTTATGAAAAGTATGCAGAGGACATGCAGTGCCACGCTTCAACATCCAAAGTCACTCTTTAGTTAAGTTTAGACACTAGAACTCGTTTGTTTTGTAAGAACCAATAAACTCGCAATTTTGAATAATTATGAGTTTTTTTTTTCATTGACATTTTAGAGCAGACCTACACTTACCTTGACTAAAAAAATGCATATTGTGCGGAAAACTAATATCTATGCCACGATACACCCTACCTAGACGACAATCCTGCATCACACTTACTTGCAGCCTCTCAGAGTCGATCGATCGTAGTCTAACAATATTGAGGTAGATCGCCAGCAGTTCAAGTTTGAGCACCCCTGACCTAGGGTGTTGGGTAACTAATGATTTGAATCCTGAAGTTCAGGCACGAGTTCGCATTGAAATGATTAGAGCGGCTTTTCTCAAAATGAGACACCTCCTCGCAGGCTCAACCCTTTCTTTAGATACTCGTTATCGTTTTGTAAAGGTCTATATATATCCAGTGCTTTTATATGGAGTTGAAGCCTGGACCTTAGGAGTTCGATCAATGAATCGTTTGGAGTCTTTCGAATTATGGGCCATGCGCAGAATATTGAAGATCCCTTGGACAGCGCGTGTTACTAATGAAGATGTTCTTCGTCGAATGAGTAGAGAAAGAGAATTATTGTCCTTTAGTAAAAGACAAAAAACTCGTTACTTGGGACATATTTATAGGGGTCCACGTTACTCACTGCTCCGGTTGTTGATGGAAGGGAAAATTGAAGGGAAAAGAGGTGTGGGGCGTCGAAAATGTTCCTGGCTGGACAGGTCTGGATACCCATACTTTATTAAGAATCGCCCAGGATAGGGAAGAATTCGCCGTGATTACAGCTCAACTTCAGTAATGGAGATGGCACTATAAGAAGAAGAAGAATTAATTGGAACTATGAGAAAACATGTTTAAATTAATATTCGAAACTTAACCAACGAGGATTAGTATTAAAAACAACTACGAAACATTTAATTTAGAAGTTACATCATTGTTATAAAAATGTAAACAAAATTAATGTCAAAAAAAGTTTCCATCCACTCAAGAATTGCATTGAAAAAAACACGTCATAATCAGCCGCATTTTATCAAGCTATCTATTGCTCGCTAAACTGAAAACAAATGAATAATTTTCGGCCATACTTAATAATCTGTTACTTGTTGCTAGTAATTTTGCTAGCTGGACCGAGACATTATACTTTTTATTCCAACAATCGCGTTTAGATGTAAATGAGCGAAGCCTTGCCGTTTACCAATATGCCATCCGACATTTCTTATATGTTTCAGTAAGTTTTAATAATTTACAATATATCTACTGAAAGAATAAATAAATTGAACAAAATTTATCGTAATCTCATTCAAAATAGGTACGGAAAGTGAAGGTCTCGACAATTAAAAACAACGATAACCGAAACATTTTGGCGCCATTTATCAGCACCATTCGAGATATATTTCCGATGTAATTTCTATGAATCAAGCAAAAAAAATGAAATGTAGGCGATGAATGACACATCACTTGATCTGTGTTTGATTCATTTGTGCCGCTTTATCTCGTGTTATTGTAAACAAAAATATATATTGAGTAACTGATATTATTATCAATATTTTGAAGTATATATTTTGATATATGCTATTCCTGTATCATAGTAAATGATCTTTCGTTAAAATCTAAAACTTCCCATTGTGAAAATATATTATACGAAGGTGGATTCAAAATTTTTGTAAAGATAAGGTTTTTGCACATTTTTTTGTGCAAAAATAAAAATTTGCTTCTTAAGAGTGAGATTTCAATTTTTTTGATTCTCTCAAGTTGTTTTGAACTGTGCATAATGTAGTTGCTTACAGCACAAATAACCTCTTCATTCCACGAAAACTTATTTCCCCCTCAAGCCAGCTTTTGAGATGAGAAATTTAAAAAAATACTTGGGGTCAAATCGGGGAATAAAGTGAGTGAGAAACTATTTCGAAGCCCAGCTACTGCACTATTGCTACTGCAGCAGTCGTTGTCTCAGCAACCTCACGAAGCTTAATGCGATAATCTTCCATCACGATACCAGGAATTTTATCAACCATTTCCTTAGAAGAAACCTCAATCCTGAACATGCAGCACCTGACGTGCTCGTAGGGCCAATTTTAAATTAATTTATCCAGTAATAAATGGTCTCGAGTGCTGCTGCAAAGTCCCTATGAATTTCTTTCAGTTAAGTTTCTATCTGGCCTGCACTTTTTTGAAAAAAAAAAAAACAAAATTATCACAGCACGCATTCAGCTTTATCCTTGTCTACGAAACGTCTAACAGCGGACAACTATCGTTGTCAACAAACAACTGCGCGTTGTTTTGTTTGAGACTTTGAACACAACCGTTACAAGAATCACGCTTGCCAACATTCATGCAGCTTAACAAAGTTTTCCTCCATTTCAAAGAACTTTATCAGACTTATAAATTTATTCTCGTATAACTTTATATTTTAACCAACCAAATTTTTGTTCCTTTGCTTCACCTATATAGTATTGTTCAAATATCGTCATATTTATGTATGTTAGCCTGTATGCATTTCCGAGTCAACATACCGAAGGTATTTATCTTTTGTATTCAATTGATCATTTTCATGAGGTAAGAGTCTCCCGCAGGTTGGCCTTGGTAGGTACATCGGTTGTGGCCAGCCTAATAGTTTGTCTTCTGGTTTAAACTACAAATCTGCTTACAGAATCTAATCGGTGAATTCTTCGAGTTGTCTAATTCCCAAGTTTTTCTATCTTATAGCTTGATACATGCTACTGATGAGAAGTAAAAATCCGAAACACGTGGTCCTTCCATTCCTCCGTTACTTTTGACAACATTCACGATAATTTATATATATATATATATATATATATATATATATATATATATATATATATATATATATATATATACGAGGCTGGTTTGAAAAGTCCGTGCAAAGTCCGAGAGATGGCACCACCGGCGCGTATCGAGGTCATGTTTAGTTAGTAGCATCTCTTGAATGAACGTACACCAAGTTTCAGCCATATTGGTCTATTTCTTTGTGTTTGGCATTCGTGTGAATCAAGGAAGTCGAGTGTTTTCAAGAAATGGACGAAAAAGAATTTCGTGTGGTGATTAAACATTACTTTATGAAAGGCAAAACGCCTCAGGAGACTAAAGAGAAGCTTGATAAACATTATGGTGACTCTGCACCTTCGATTAGAACAGTTTATAAGTGGTTTCAAAATTTTCGGACTGGCCATATGGGCACAAGTGACGCTGAACGTTCTGGACGGCCTGTGGAGGTTACGACTCCAGAAATCATTGATCAAATCCATGATATGGTGATGGATGACAGAAGAGTTAAGGTGCGTGAGATTGCTAGTGCTGTGGGCGTCTCGACTGAACGGGTACATAATATTTTGCATAAACATTTGGACATGAGAAAGCTATCCGCAAGATGGGTGCCGCGATTGTTCACGCTTGACCAAAAACGGAATCGTGTGAAGTGTTGCAAGGATGGTTTGCAGCTGTTCCAGAAGAATCCGGAGGACTTTAAGCGTCGTTTCGTCACTGTGGATGAAACATGGATACATTACTATACTCCTGAGACCAAACAACAATCTAAACAATGGGTTACCAAGGGAGAATCTGCACCAAAAAAGGCGAAGACCGTTCCTTCGGCCGGACAGATTATGGCGACTGTCTTTTGGGATTCGCAAGGGATAATCCTCATCGACTATCTGGAAAAGGGTAAAACTATATTACAGGTGAATATTATTCATCGTTATTGGACCGTTTGAAAACCGAGCTGCAAGAAAAACGCCCGCGATTGGCCCACAAGAAAGTCCTTTTCCATCACGACAACGCACCAGCACACACCTCGGCAGTTGTGGTCGCAAAATTAATGGAAATAGGATTCCAACTCGTTTCACATCCCCCCTATTCTCCAGACTTGGCTCCTTCGGACTACTATTTGTTCCCCAATTTGAAGAAATGGCTGGCGGGACAAAGATTTTATTCAAACGAGGAGGTGATTGCAGACACTAATGGATATTTTGCAGACTTGGACAAATCCTATTATTCGGAAGGGATCAACAAACTAGAACATCGTTAGACGAAGTGTATAAGCCTAAAAGGAGACTATGTCGAAAAATAAAAAAGGTTTACCCCACACACATAAGTAGTTTTTATTTTTGCACGGACTTTTCAAACCAGCCTCGTATATATATATATATATATATATATATATATATATATATATATATATATATATATATATATATATATATATATATAATAAAGAAAGAAAGCAAAAGATTGCCGTATCTACCAAAATTCATAAAAATAAAATCTTAGTTGGGGAACTCGGCAAAAAGGGCGTGATAAGAGATCACACAATTTTCATTAAGCCAATATTTCGGTCCTAGATTGGGACCTTCTTCAGGGCAAGAACTGAAAAGAAGAACAAAACATATTCACTTATCGTGTCTGGGACAAATTTAAATTAATGATGTTATCATTAAGTTGTTATAATAAATAAAATTAGTGTAGAACAAGAACAAGATATTAATCATAAAAAAAGTCAAAAAACTCACATGAGAAGTGCGAAGTTGGGTTAACCTGAATGGCCGTAGGTAGCTTATACATAACAAAGTTGGTTAATACATATAATATATAAAATACACACTATAACACTGTAGATCAAATTATAAAAATCAAATTTAAAACATGGATGTGATTGAGAACCTTGGATGTTGAAAACATTGTTAACTTATTTCACCTGTGACAACCACACATGGCCACCGCCATATGGAAAAGATGACAAGGACGACAGGAGACAGCTGGCCGACAGAGATAAGGGGCTTATTAAGAAAACTCAAATAACCAGAATACGGGGTCGACACCCGGAAGGAACCGATCAAAATTGGGAAGTGCATGTATTGGACCTTTAAGCAAGAAAGAGATAGCCAATTAAGCGACCAAGAACCGATATGGAACCGAGGAAGGATAACTCATAACCTAATTTTAAGTAGAGGGTGAGCGAGGGAGCGAGAAAGAGAGAGAAAATAATGGGAGCAACCAGGAGGAAGATTGTCTATTATATTAATTATTAATTTATTAATTTCTTGTTGAAATATGATTGGAGGAAGAGATTGTTTGCAGAAAGAAATGAAGATTGAAAGTAACAGGAGGTAAAGAAGGGGTGACACTAGATACTGTCATTGGAAGGAGGACAGCAATCAATAAGTGCCCAAGATGGCCCAGATAAGGTGGGAAGAGACTCGTAAACAAAAAGAAGAAGGAGGAAAGAAAAACCCTGGAAGTTACACAGCTAAGAGAGAGAAGACTACCATTTCAATTTAGAAGGATCATAAAACACCTGAAGACAGGGAATTATCGTGTGGTGTTGATTTATCACAAGAGAGGAGGAAACTGTATATGTTACTAAGACCATCTAGGTCGGTTCTTTTATTGATATTAATGTGATTCTCCTGGATGTAACACATTTCAAGGAATTCCCTCTTGGAAAGATTTTTTGAGAAATGAAGAATTTTGGGTGCCCTGAAATTAAAAGAATGACCATTGTCAACAGAATGGGTCGCCAAAGCACATCTGTGTGGATGGCATCTAGTATCACTTTTATGGAGTGCAATACGGCGATTGGCCAGACCTCTCAATCCTCGAATATATATATATATATATATATATATATATATATATATATATATATATATATATATATATATATATACATGTGTGTTAAGAATTACTGCAAAGTCACTGTTTTTTTAATTTACTTCCTCAGTACATATTCCTTAAAATTCAGCTCTCGAAGACATCGCGTGTATTCACACAACCAGATAATCACTCTCATTAGCTATTACATATGTATGAACCTACGACAATCATGTCATATTAGTCACTAATGAACGAAATGAACTGGTTAGTAGTCGGGCTCGGTATACGAGACTACACGCACGAACGATTAGTATGTACAGAAATACTATGGACGTATTGAATTTGTGGTTGAAAATGACCTCAAAAATCCGAGATACTTAAACACAAGGATTTCTTCATGTACTATTTTTATTAAGCCCGCTTAAGTTCGTCCTTCCATAAGCCTTTTCATTAATTACACAGATATACAAAAAAATCTCTGTCTTTTAAGTGAGTGTTTTCTTAAATATCTTTCTTGTGCTGAATCCAACAAAATCATAGAAAAGACATCCACAGTGAAAAAAATAGATTTTAATAAATAACACAGGGCAACAAAAAAATATTTTTGTTTTGGTGCCTGGGATTTTAGAGCTGATTTTAACTATATTTGGGACGCTAAATCTATACATGCAATCCGTTTTTCTCTATCAGCTCTACTTTTTTAGATACATCAACTTATCTACCAATGTGGTTTTTATTCAGTATATTCATTTATGAGAGTTCTAAAATTATTATATATTCATTAATGTAGGTACAATGGTTTTATTGTCAGTCTGTAATTGAGTAAATTCCAGGTAAATCTATAAATAGTGGAACCATTGCCTCATCAGGTACCTGAACTGACCCTTTTAATCACCTAACTCGGGTAAGTCTCGTCAGTTTGTGCCTTCTTACTAATGAGAGTAGATCGAATTCGGCGTGTTATTTTATGTTAAGAAAAGAGTGTTTTTGTGTTATTGAACAGAATTAAAATGAGTTCAGGTTCCAGTTCAAGAAGAAGTTGTGTAAATCAACCTGATGTGTTTTGCTATATATGCGGAGAATACATGTTTCAACAAAACAGACAAACTATTACTGACTTTGTAAAGCGAGCGTATCTTGGATACTTTGGAGTTAAGCTTGGTGATCAGGACAAAACGTGGGCCCCGCATCTCGTATGTAAAACTTGTACAGAGCATTTACGGCAGTGGACTACCGGGAAAAGAAAATATCTAAAATTCGGCGTACCAATGGTTTGGAGAGAACCAAAAAACCACTTCAATGATTGTTATTTCTGTTCAGTAAATACTAATGGAATCAATCGAAATAACCGCAGTAAGTGGATTTATCCCAATTTAGACTCGGCAATACGCCCTATCCCGCACTCAGATGAAATACCGATTCCAACATTTCATCAGCTACCACATATCTCTGATGACGAATATTTTCCCTCTGATCGCTCTTCTGATGCTAATAAAAGTTCTGATGCTAATGAAACTAACAGTGACTATGAGGGGACGTCATCAGTTCCTCAACGCTTCAATCAAAATGAATTAAATGATCTCACCAGGGATCTCAATTTATCGAAAAAAGCTTCTGAAGTACTGGCTTCTAGGTTGAACGACAAAAATTTACTGGAACAAGGAACCAAAATTACCTTTTACCGTACAAGAGAAAAAGATCTGCTACCATTCTTTTCTCAAGAAGACAATCTTGTATTTTGTCACGAAATTAGGGGACTCATGAAAGAAATGGGACTTTCTGAATATATTCCAGATGATTGGCGCCTATTTATTGACAGTTCAAAGCGAAGTTTAAAATGTGTCCTTCTACATAATGGGAATAAATATGGTTCAATACCACTAGCTCACTCAACGAAACTGAAAGAAGAATATAATACCATAGCTTTGGTCTTGCAGAAGATAAAGTATTACGAACATCAATGGATGATTTGTGTAGACTTAAAAATGGTAAACTTTCTTCTTGGGCAGCAAAGTGGTTACACGAAATATCCGTGTTTCTTGTGCCTCTGGGATAGTAGGGACAAAAAACACACCACTGGGTTAGAAAAGATTGGCCTCAGAGAGAAAACATGGACGTTGGGGAAAAGAATGTCATTAACGACGCTTTGGTTGAAAGAGAAAAAATCATACTTCCTCCGTTACATATAAAGTTGAGCTTAATGGAGCAATTTGTAAAGGCTCTTGATAAGAATGGGTCTTGTTTTGCATATATAGGGGTAAAAATGCATCAGTTGAGCACAGAAAAACTCAAAGCAGGGATATTTGACGGCCCACAAATAAGACAATTAATTAAGGATCCTGCCTTCATAAATTCAATGAATTAAGTTGAACGAGAAGCTTGGACATCATTTGTTGCAGTTGTAGAAAATTTTCTAGGCAAACATAAAGCTCAAAACTATGTTGAAATGGTTAACAAGATGCTTAATAGTTTCAAATCCTTAGGGTGCAATATGAGTATTAAAATACACTATTTACACAGCCACTTAGACCGTTTTCCAGAAAATTTAGGAGACATGAGTGAGGAACAAGGTGAAAGATTTCACCAAGATATTAAAGTTATGGAGGACCGCTACCAAGGAAGATGGGACATGCACATGATGGCAGATTACTGCTGGAGTTTAAAAAGGGACTGTTAAAAAAAACATTCAAGAATGTCGCGGAAAAAAAGCTTTCCAAGTGTTGAGTGACTATTTCATTTCTTCAATGTTTTTTTTTTTGTTTGTAAGTACGACATAATATTGTTTTTTGTATAACTAAAATAAAAATTTCGTATCTACTTTTGTTTACTACACTTACGGATTTGAGTTACAATAATGTAACTTATATTTCTCTAAAATTGTATATCTTAAAAATTTGAGCTCCTAGGTACAAATGAATACGTTATTTGAATTCAGGACATCAAATTGATTTAGAATCAGCTCAAAAAACCTCGACACCAAAACAGCTGTTCCCCTGTGTAATCTTTAAATTATAAAATAAAACTATTATTTCGGACATCTTTAGATATTCTGATTCTACATTTATCATAAAAACATTAAAATATAAGGTTTTAGGGTTCATGTTTAACAAGAACACGCATACATCACCTTTAACTAAACTGGGTAGCAAAATGTTGTTTAAAATATATATGTGCAACCGGTAAATTAAAAAATTGTTTTTAATTCCTATTAATATTGAACAAAACTATTATTTCATTACATTTATTTACTTCAAAAAGCATTTTACCAACCTCACAGCACCCTTGTAGTTATTAAGGGGGATTTCTCGGTGTGATGGCTACAAAAACTCCATTTTTTTTCTTACATATAATATATTGAGAGTAAACTGCAAAAATTTCAGACCTAAATTCTAAATATTTAGGAAATTATAGCATATAGAAGACATTCCTGTAAAGGCTTCCAAGTGGAATTTAATGCTACAAAAACCCAGGCGGCCCAAGCACTCCATTCCCCTAGCATCGTCGCTCAATTTGTTGGGCGTTAGTTTGGGAGTAAATATGTCCTGGCATGAACATGTTGCAGGCATAGCAAGGAGAGCTTCTCAAAAGTTGGGAATATTACTTCGAACTAGAAAGCTTTACACTCCACAACAACTGTTAATTCTTTACAAAGCTCAAATTCGACCAACTATGGAATGCTGCTCCCATGTTTGGGGCTCCGCTCCCAAACATACACTGTATTTGTTGGATTCTGTTCAGAGAAGAGCTGTTCGTCTGATTGGAAACCCGGAACCGACCGGCGGCGGCCTTGATTCGCTGAAACATCGAAGAACGGTTGGTGACTTGAGTCTGTTCTACAAGTATTTTCATGGAAAGTGTTCGAAGGATGTAGCCCGCTTAATTCCTCCGAAAGTGGTGCATGTTAGAAAATACGTCGCGCTGGTGCTTCACATCCGTATGAGGTTCAGCTTGTTACTCCTCGTACAACGCTTTTCAAGCAGTCTTTTATATGGAGAACATCATCCCTTTGGAATAATTTGCCCAGCGCTGTGTTTCCCACCGAGTACAATTTACAGCGATTCAAGGACAGCGTGAATCACTTTTTCGACACACATGCCGCTCCTGGAACGCTTTAGGGACTTCCCTGCAGAATGTGTGCTAGACCCATAAAGAAAAAAAAATAGAAGAGAGTGCGTCTTAGTAGCCTGCCACTTGACCCACGGCAGCTGCAACGATCTTACCTGCTCTATTGTTCTTTCGGTACCCTTATACCTATGCTGAAAATAAACCTTTGAAGAAATAGAAGGTATACTTATGCCGCAGGTATAGCTGATTAGTGTAAGTATAAGTTTCCTATAAAAAATCAGTTACCAAAACTTTAAACTCGTTTTTCTCGAAACCCCTTTTTTTCGGTTCGTGGGAAACACAGACAAAATTCTTTCTATCCAATCGGGCTAAAATTTGGACACGTTGTTCTACATATAATTAGTTATCGGATCACGTAGAATCAATTATTTTTATTAATAATTTCTTAATTTATTTCTTGATTTTTAACAAAAATAAACACGATTTTTGAAATTTTTTTTTTACAATTTATTTTTTATTTACCTAAATGTCTAATCCTACGTAACTCCATAGAGATATGCTTATTGAATAGCAATTAATTTGGATATTTTGTTACAGATCATTAGAAATGGAGATGTGCTTCCCATCACCCACCCACCTTTTTTTTTTGAGGAAATCACTTTGACCGCAAACAACATGAACAAAATATTATTAAATAAACTAAAACAAAAAGTCATTGTAAAGATGTCAGTAATAACATCAAAAAGCTTGTATTTTATTTTGTTACGTATAAAAATTCCTGAAATAAGCTTCAAATTTTAACTGTCACAAAGAGAAACCCCCTTAAAAGCGAGCTTTTATTGAAACTGAACATAAAACTGTATTTTTAGTGTTCCGTACCGAACACTTATAAGATCACTTCGGTGTCTGTCCATCTGTCCGTCTGTCACACCCGATTTTCTCCGAAACTATTTGTCATAGAAAGTTAAAATTTGGTAATAATATAGGAATTGATGGCCTCATCAGAGCCATGTAGTTTTGAAAGTTAAATTTTGACTTAAGGGATTAGTTCTGGGGGGTGAAATTGGAAGTGAAAAAAAAATTTTTTTACTAGGTCATCGAGTGTGCTGTCAAATGAAAGCTTGTGAAAACACGAGTAAAAAAATATATTTATATAATGTAATACTTGCGCACACTTTTCTTTGTATTATTTTTAAAAAATCGCAAAAAATAGCTGGCCACCCGCCTTATCTCGAAAAGTACCTATCGAAAAATTTTGAAAAGATTCTGGAATATTCTCCATGGGGTGTAGATTGAACGAAAATTATTACGAGTGCATTAAATGTAATAATTTATCTGGTATATAAAAAAAAAACAAAAATTTCAAGGTCATCAGATTTCAGTAAAGACTGGAAACAAACTTTGTTGAAAACTCATTTGGGGTGTGTTTTGTGAAGTCACTGATCATTTTATACCTCGGTAACAAAATTTTTTATTTGAAAAGCAATCAACGTACGGAACACTAATTGCGCAAGTTCAACTTGCACTTGACCGGTTTTTTAATACCAAGTCAGGATTAAAAACTTCAAAAAATACTGGAAATAATAGTTTTATTCAATATTAATAAAAATTAAATACAATTTTTTAATTTAGCGGTTGCATATATTTATTTTAAACAGCATTTTGCTATGTAACTTAGTTAAAGGTGGTATATACCTGTTTTTTATTAAACATGAACACTAGTAGTAGTAGTAGTAAAGTGAGTGGGTGGTAGATTGAGTCCCTGGTGTCACCTAGAACTAAAAGTTCTTCTGTGACTCCCCACTGAGTCGAGTCAGGGTCTCAATCCTAGTTCGGCATTTTCTGCCAAAAGACATAGGCTACTCACCCTGACCTGTTGTAGATATTTCGGTTTACAGAATAGTTGACCCCAGTATCTATATCTCTTGACCATTAGTGTAGGACATTCGCACAGAATGTGTATACTATCCTCGCGTTCTCCCTCGCACAGCCGACATGTTTTCCGCTCAGCCAGTTTGAAGATATATAGATGGGCCTGTAGTGCCACATGTCCCGTAAGGAGTCCTATGCTTAGACGTAACCTTTGTTTTGACATCGACAAGAGTTCCTTTGTTCTGCCTGTCGTAGTTTGTTTCGTAAGGAGTTTGGCTTGACGACACCCCGCTCCTGTACTCCAAGAGAGTTGGTGTTCTTTATCCAACCATTCCCTGATTTTGTTTTTACCGAAAGCAAATGGAACTCCTACTACTTGTTCAGGTGGGTCCTCCAAGGTGCCTCTTTTGGCGAGTTCGTCCGCTATTTCATTTCCAGATATGCCTTGGTGGCCTGGTACCCACATTAGGGTAACTTCGTTGTTACCTCTTAATGTGTTTAGTTCTTGTACACATTCCCTGATCAGCAAGCTGTCCATGGTGGATTTGGCAAGAGCTGCTTTACTGTCGCAGCAGATTAAAATTTTCATATTATTTGTCCCTTTCGAGATTTGTAATTTTACACATCTGAGGATAGCTAACACCTCAGCTTGAAAAACCGTGACCATATTGTTCATGGGTATACTTTCCATGTGGTTTAATTTATGGGAAAAGATTCCCGCCCCACAGTGGCCATTAGCTCCCGAACCGTCAGTATACCAAATATCGGTATTCAGTCTGTTCAGGAGCTTTTGCATGTCCTTCCTCTCAGGGTTATGGACAGAAAAAGACTTAATCACATGCCTTGCTTTCGTGACTTTATCTTGTTTTAAGACGAATGGGCGTTCGTGGAAGAATTTCAGACCTGAGTGTCCCCGGTCCCGATTCCTTCATTTGCCTTGACATTTCAGTTTGTATGCTGTTAATCTCGCCGTGTAGATGATGAACTGGTTTAGTGATGGGACGCAGAGTGCTACTTCTAGCGCCTCTGTTGTGTCGTTCTCATGCCGAATTGTATGCTGCGCAGTAGGTTCTTTGACTCCACCATGCCCAATCTGAGCTACCAAATCACTGCTGCGTACGTTAATCTAGGCAATAGCACCACCCTGTATATCCACAGTGCGACCTTGAGTTGCGTACCTCGAGTTTTGCCCAGAGCTGTTCTACAGGCCTAAAGGGACGTGTAGAATTGATTCCTCTTTTCGTTGAGGTGTTGTTTCCAGTTTAGTTTTAAGGTCAGACGAACTCCAAGGTATTTCACCGAGCTTGTGTAAACCAGTTCAGGTTGAACACTCAAAACCTAATATATTTTTGATTTTATGATAAATGTAGATTCAAAACATTTAAAGATGTCCGACATAATAGTTTTATTCCATAATTTTAATGATTGTATAGTTTTACGTTATTTATTAAAATGTACTTTTTTCAATTTAATCGTTTTCTGGCCACTTTAAGTGGGTTTTCTGAAAAAAAGCTCATGGTGGATGTCTTTTTTTATGATTTTTTTCTATTCAGCTTAAAAAAATACTTTAGAAAACACGTGTCTCACTTAAAAGACAGAGATTTTTTTTTTGTATACCTGTGTTAGAGACTTTTCCAATTAATTCAATAAGCAAGATTCCTATATAGTCTGAAGAAACTGTAGCTATCAAGTTTTCAAAAAGACGACTTCGCCTTCTTTGGAAGCCCTTATGAACTCCGCACGTTATCTGAAACGTTTTCATTTCCAATAACTTATTATTTTATTAAAACTACTATTCCTTATATAATAATTATTATGTTTTCAAAACAGAAAGCACTAAAAGCATTAGATAATAAATATTTTTAACTTTTTAACGCGATAACTTAACCCACTCACCCAATCAAAAAGTAATTTAAATCACTGACCCATCTATTAAAAGTAAAATCAGTGTTCTTGTGACGGAAATAGCCCGCGATTTCCAGTGATTAAATTCTGTATTATCCAGACATTCTGGTGTCAGTTCGTCGAGTAAAATGACGCATACAAATTCGAAAAAGTAATAAAATTTTGTTGACGTTTTCTCGACTCACCAATTAAGAAAATTAAGACGCTATTCTCTATGATTTTAATTTTTTGTGTCATATTTCAATAAAAAAAATTCTCGTAATCGCGAATGGCTAAAGGATGATCTTACGGACAGTGTAAAATTAAATAAATTCAGGTACATACAGTTAGATGCAAAATTAAAATAATTTTATTAAAAGATTTTTTTATTTACCAGTGTTCCACATTGTATCATTGATGAATTAAAAAAAGTTTTTACAATAGAAATCACATCGATATCGAATTAAAAGAAAAAAAAAATAACAGAAAAAATACAACTTATAAGTTTTAAAGGCGACACCTATGGAGCATCACTTGAACCAAATATTAAACACAGTTTTGAAGCTTCATCTGTCATGTGAACATGCCCTAAATTTCAAGTCGATCTGTCAAGTCATCCATCGTTTATCGGCTGGTTAAAGTAGACGTGTTTGAGTATTTTTTAAAAGTGGGAAAAATCGAATATCGTGCAATGATAAGATTCTTTGTTTTGAAATGTTTATCGGCAACTGAAATCCATGCAAAGTTGGTGGTTTCATTTCCAACTCTAGAGTTTAAACGTGGTCGTACGAGAATCAATGATGATACACGTTCAGGCGGTCCAAAAACTGTAACAACTGAAGAAAGAGTTGTGCAAGTACGAGATATGGTAATGGAAGACCGTCAATTGACCGTGGAAGATTTAGCTGAGGCTTTAGGTATCTCACATGGATTAGTACATGAGATCTTAACTAATGTTTTGAGTATGAGAAACCTGTTCACAAAATGAATGCCGCATTTGCTAACATCGGAAGAAAAACTCACTCGAGAGAAACTTTCTAAACAATATTTGGCTCGTTTCACAAAATATCAAAGTGATTTTTTGCGTCGATTTGTAACTATGGATGAGACGTGTGTTTATCAATAGGATCCTGAAATGCGAAAACAAACCGCACAATGGATTGAGCTCGGTTATACAGCTCCAAAGCAGCCAAAGGGGTCAGTCGTCCAAAAAAATTATGGCATCAGTTTTCTGGAATGCAAAAAGAATTTCGTTAAATGATTACCTTTAAATCGGTAAAACAATTATAGGAGAGTATTATTGCAATCTTTTGGTCCAGCTGGATGAGAAAATTCATTAATCGTTCATTATGACAATGTACCTGCTCACAGAGGTGCTTTGGCAACGGCAAAACTAGTAAGATTACAGTACGAATTGTTAGAATATCCACCATATTCGCCAGATCTGTCTCCGTCTGACTTCCATCTGTTCCCAAATCTCAAAAGATCTCTACGTGGGGAGCGTTTTTCAACAAATGGTGAGGTGATAGCATCCGTAGATGGGTATTTTGACGGTCTTCCGGAAAACCACATGAAAGGGTAAACGAATTGGAAAATCGCTGAAAAAAATGTATTTAGCTTAAGGGACATTATACTGAAAAATAAATGTATTTCGACTCATTAATTTATCTTGTTTCACTTCCGCTTACAAAATTTATTGACTAACCCTAATACAATCACATTTTAGAAAATACTAATTAAATTAGGTTTTTGTTCTCTTTTTTCAGGAAGATATTTTTTTGGTATTTTAGTACATTCTTTTGTTCATATTTCTTTCCATTTTATGTATCGGCCGAACACTGTGAAACAGCTCAACACTTTAAAATTACCTCTACTATGCTTCACAGTCTGGATGCAATTCTTTTCCTGCTGTGATTCCCCTACTGTCTGTGTGGAAATCAATTTTCTAATTCTTAGGCCGCTCCCTGATTTGTCGGTGCGGTATCGTTTTTTCTCGGTATGCCTGACTAGCACAGAATGCGCAGGAGCGGAGCAAGTGGGTTTCATTGAAATATAGGCGTTACCGATTCGGTACTGACTACACCGAGAAAAACGATACCGCACCGACACATCAGGTAGCAGCCTTACACTCTAAGAGTAGCAGCTCCCAGTATCTTGTTAACAACAATTTCTTATTTTTTTTTTTTTTTACTACACATGGGTTTTTCATTTTAATTTAGTTGTTTTTAAATCATTTTTATGATGTTTTAATACCTAACAGGTAGGCTGAAAAGTTTTTGGTCTAGCTAATTAAAACACATTTTTAGTGTTCCGTACGGAACACTTATAAGATCACTTCGGTGTCTGTCCGTCTGTCCGTCTGTCCGTCTGTCCGTCTGTCCGTCTGTCCGTCTGTCCGTCTGTCCGTCTGTCCGTCTGTCCGTCTGTCCGTCTGTCCGTCTGTCCGTCTGTCCGTCTGTCCGTCTGTCCGTCTGTCCGTCTGTCCGTCTGTCCGTCTGTCCGTCGGTCCGTCGGTCCGTGTGTCCGTCTGTCCGTCTGTCACACCCGATTTTCTTCGAAACTATTTGTCATAGAAAGTTGAAATTTGGTAATAATATAGGAATTGATGGCCTCATCAGAGCCATGTAGTTTTGAAAGTTAAATTTTGACTTAAGGGATTAGTTTTGGGGGGTGAAATCGGAAGAGAAAAAAAAATTTTTTTACTAGGTAATCGAATGTGGTGTCAAATGAAAGCTTGTGAAAACATTAGTAAAAAATATATATATAATGTAATACTTGCGCGCACTTTTCTTTGTATTTTTTAAAAAAAATCGCGAAAAATCGCTGTCCACCCGCCTTATCTCGAAAAGTACTTATCAAAAAATTTTGAAAAAATTCTGGAATATTCTCCACGGGGTGTAGATTGAACGAAAATTATCACGAGTGCATTACCTGTAATAATTTATCTGGTATATAAAAAAACAGAAATTTCAAGGTCATCAATTTTCAGTAAAGATTGGCAATAAACTTTGTTGAAAACTCATTTGGGGTGTGTTTTGTGAAGTCACTGATCATTTTATACTTCCGTTGCAACATTTTTTATTTTAAAAGCAATCAACGTACGGAACACTAATTGCGCAAGTTCAACTTGCACTTGACCGATTTTTTTTTTTCAAAATTCGACTTTATTCTTCAACATAGTCTCGAAGGAGAGCGATACAATCAGTCCAAAGCTTTTCTAACATCTTTATACCTTTCTTGTAGAAGGATTTGTCTTTGCCTTCAGAATAGGCATTAGTTTCGACGATGACTTCTTCATTATAGTCAAATTTCTTTCCCTCGAGCATTTTTTGAGGTCTGCCAATCGATAGTAGTCGCTGGCGCCAAATATGGTGTTTAATCAACACGCGAAATTCGATTTTTTCCATTGTTTTGAAAATATCAAAAGAAGCGTCACTAAAACCACTGTAATTTGTAAACTAATAGTCGAAATGTCATTAAATTTTGACACGTATCGTTTGAAGGTTGGTACTTCCTGAAAATCACATGGATTCTTTTAAATGGGCGACATCTATGTGTCAAATAAAAACTTTTCAGCCTACGTGTTACTACATGTTTAACTGATACTTAGCAACATGTTGCATCGGTGAATTCTTTTAAGTAAGATATTAATCACACCATGCTGACAAGCTAGTAAAAATGTCTCGGTCTCTGACTGTCTGTAGAAAACTAAATGTTACTTTGTTCGACAGTTCTTCCTAGGTCCACTTAACTACTCTCCAGAAATAGAGAATTACAGGTACAGTCGGCATACCAATATGCAGCAACTTTATGACGTCCTGTGAGTTCTGACGACCCGATCTTTTTTAGTTGTTTCCTATACTTGCTGCCAAGTTACTATGATTATTATTCATATTATTATTATTATTTAATCATTAAAAGGAAATAAGATGACTAGCAGTACTCCTCATTAAATTTTACCTCTGCTTGTCTAAGCCTGCACCTAAAAATTAATGTAAAATATTATTATTTATGTCTTGATGGAAATCTTCCTTGAAATTTTAATTCATAATAATAATTTAATAGTTGGGAATTGGGTTTTTTGAACTTTTTACGTTGTGATATGAATGACTGATTTGTAATTGACGCTGATTGCGTCAGTCAAATTATTATAAAATACTTGTATATGTGTGAGCAATACAGGATAAATATGGTATTTATGGTAAATTGTAATTATTGATGTTACGGGAAAAATTTCGAAAAATATTAATGAATTAGTAGGTGTAATTTTGCTGATGGTTATCTGATATAATACTTATGATTACAGCTTGCATCTGATAACGGTAAAAGATCGAGGCAGAAAACTGACGATTAGTTTACTGATTTCATTAATATTTACAACAACAACAATGGTTCCTTCACAGTACATTTTTTAGAATCTCCGGTTCTTAAAGCAATATGTTCATTCCTACAGAAGCCATGGAGATGGGCATTGTCATGATATACATTGGAGATTGAAGAGATGTCAAACCGCAAAATATTACAGATCTACCAGACAAAGAATTTGAAAGAAAGGTTCAAAAAATTCTGGTAGAAAATGCTGTTTACTCCATAAACGAGTATCTCTGCTATAAGTTTTGTTTCAAGTTTGGTTTTGAGTTTTATTTTTCAGAAGTTTGTTTCCATACTTTTCCAAAACTTATGGAGGAATATGAAAAACGGGGCCTAGAAATCAATATTAAAAAGACCAAGTACATGTGCGTCGGAGGACAACAGCAGGACTTGAACCTGGCCACAGGATACACCATCAAACACTGTGCCAGTTATAAGTATTTGGAAACGAGAATATCTAGGGACGGAACACTGGAAGAAGTAATATTCGAGAGGAATATCCAAGGAAGAAAAGCGATTGTAATGCTTAATAGTATACTGTGGAACAAAAGATAACCATTGAAAATAAGAAGAGAATTTACAACTAAATGGTGAAAAGTATAATAACTTACAGCTCCCAGGTGTGGGCATTGAAGGAAAGAATAGAAAAAATACTAAAAGCTACAGAAATGGATTTCTGGAGACGAGCAGCCAGAAAGTCCAGAAAAGACCGCATACCAAATGACATGATAAGAAATAAAGCACAAGATAGTGGACGCAATCAGAACCCAACAGTTCGTATGGTACGGACATGTACAGAGAATGTCACAAGACCGACTACCTAAAAATATCTTAAATTGGAACCCTCATGGAAGAAGAAAGCCAGGAAGACCACGCCAAAGCTGGAGAGCAGGAATCAACAAGAAAGTACTAGAGAGAGATCTGGAGGACGAGAGATAGAAACCGGGAAGAGTGGAAATTAGGCATCGGAAGACGGAAGACGTTATAAAACCCTATATATATATATATATATATATATATATATATATATATATATATATATATATATATATATATATATATATATATGTTTCCATACTGTCATAATTTTTCTTTCTTAAGTGTAATTGGCATAGTAATAGAGATTATGTGTATCAGCATTTGTGTAGTAATCTTATTACTTTGATTAGTACAGTAGCTACATTTTTTTTTATTATACTCGTATCATTATTTATTGACGTGTACAAGACAGTTTCTTGTATAATTTAGTATTGAGTATTGAACATCATGGAAATGCGCCATTTCCAACAACGCTGTCAAAGGCTTTCAATAATCTGGTATTTGGCCAACCAATAAAGATGTGTGGGGAAAAGAAGATTATGCACCATCCTCTACAACATTGACGGATCGTAATTCCGCTAATCAACAAGAAACTGTTATGGATTCAATCAGTCAAGATATCGGAACAACAATTGACAGCGAAAAACCTTCTACATCAAGGCTTCAAAGGCCCTCTCGGCAAAGTGCAATTCAAGTGACGACGATGTGGAAACAATGGAACAAATCTACTGAGCTCGTAAATGTTGAAAACAATATCTTGCCTGTGGCGTAGGTGTCCGGGAGACATTCTAGAGGTGTATCAGCTTCAATTATTATTAATCAACAAGCAACTGCTATGGATTCAACTAGTCAAATAGTTGACATAGAAAAACCTTCTACAATAGGGCTCCAAAGGCCATCTCAGCAATGTGCGATTTTGGAAAACTCTTCAACTGACTGTTCAAGTGACGACGATGTGCAAAACATTGAAGCAAATAAGAGCAGAATCTACTGAGCCTGTGAATGTAGCATTTGAAGACGCAATTGAAAATATTATCTAACCTATGGAGTGGGTGTTTTATCGCAGACCGATTCATTCTAAAGATACATCGCCTTTAATTATTCCTGAACCATATCAGAAATACTCCCTCAAAAGCAATACTACTGGTTCAAAGTCTTTTACTCCTGATATCAAGAATCATCTAAACAAAAAGGAGAAATGTTAAATAGTGCAGAACCTTTAGCTTATTGTAGTCCAAAAGTCGTAAGACCGCTCTCAACTCCACGAGTTCCTGTAGGTACCCGCAAAAGAAAGATGCAGAAGTCAGAGGTGCTTACAAGAACGCCTGTGAAGGAAGACCAGAATGTTAAATTTATCAAGATGTACGCTAAAGTAATGAAAATCATAAACAAAGACAATAATACAAAACCAAAAGCTACGGCTATGGAAAGAGTTATTTATTCACTATATTTTAAAGTACAGGGTGAGTCAACGATAGAGTAAAGTTCAATATCTCATTTGTTTCGGGAATAACGAAAATACAATAGTATTTTCAACACACAAATACGAGGCTGGTTTGAAAAGTCCGTGCAAAGTCCGAGAGATGGCACCACCGGCGCGTATCGAGGTCATGTTTAGTTAGTAGCATCTCTTGAATGAACGCACACCAAGTTTCAGCCATATTGGTCTATTTCTTTGTGTTTGGCATTCGTGTGAATCAAGGAAGTCGAGTGATTTTCAAGAAATGGACGAAAAAGAATTTCGTGTGGTGATTAAACATTACTTTATGAAAGGCAAAACGCCTCAGGAGACTAAAGAGAAGCTTGATAAACATTATGGTGACTCTGCACCTTCGATTAGAACAGTTTATAAGTGGTTTCAAAATTTTCGGACTGGCCATATGGGCACAAGTGACGCTGAACGTTCTGGACGGCCTGTGAAGGTTACGACTCCAGAAATCATTGATCAAATCCATGATATGGTGATGGATGACAGAAGAGTTAAGGTGCGTGAGATTGCTAGTGCTGTGGGCATCTCGACTGAACGGGTACATAATATTTCGCATAAACATTTGGACATGAGAAAGCTATCCGCAAGATGGGTGCCGCGATTGCTCACGCTTGACCAAAAACGGAATCGTGTGAAGTGTTGCAAGGATGGTTTGCAGCTGTTCCAGAAGAATCCGGAGGACTTTAAGCGTCGTTTCGTCACTGTGGATGAAACATGGATACATTACTATACTCCTGAGACCAAACAACAATCTAAACAATGGGTTACCAAGGGGGAATCTGCACCAAAAAAGGCGAAGACCGTTCCTTCGGCCGGAAAGGTTATGACTGTCTTTTGGGATTCGCAAGGGATAATCCTCATCGACTATCTGGAAAAGGGTAAAACTATTACAGGTGAATATTATTCATCGTTATTGGACCGTTTGAAAACCGAGCTGCAAGAAAAACGCCCGCGATTGGCCCACAAGAAAGTCCTTTTCCATCACGACAACGCACCAGCACACACCTCAGCAGTTGTGGTGGCAAAATTAATGGAAATAGGATTCCAACTCGTTTCACATCCCCCCTGTTATCCAGACTTGGCTCCCTCGGACTACTATTTGTTCCCCAATTTGAAGAAATGGCTGGCGGGACAAAGATTTTATTCAAACGAGGAGGTGATTGCAGACACTAGTGGATATTTTGCAGACTTGGACAAATCCTATTATTCGGAAGGGATCAACAAGCTAGAACATCGTTGGACGAAGTGTATAAACCTAAAAAGAGACTATGTCGAAAAATAAAAAAGGTTTACCCCAAACACATAAGTAGTTTTTATTTTTGCACGGACTTTTCAAACCAGCCTCGTACAATAGTTTTAGGGAATGTTAAGGTGCACAGTTTAGAATTATTTTTGAGTATACACGGTACTTCAAAAAGTGTGGTAAATATAATATGTTTTTTTTAAATGGAACATCCTATTTTCTAATTTATTTTTAAATTCTACGTAAAATTTTATAACTTTTTTATTAATAAGGTTATATACTTAAACCTAGTAGTTTTCAGTTTGGAAAAAATCGCCAGTAGCACCACTGTTTTTGAAGGTGAAATACTCATAATTGGTACGAGCGTTCTATAGAGATGAGAAAAAAGATATATGTAAACAAATTTGTGTTAGATGCTACAGGTTCTTCAAAATAAATTTATGCATTTCGTCTATTTTAAATCGAAAAATCTCAAATTTTTTAAATGGCACGCCCTGTATATTATTATTTTTTCTGGTAGATTTTACAAAACCCTCCAACTTTTGCTAAATATATGAATACTTAACATTATCTAAACTTTGTATGGAACAAAGTTATTTCCAATATAACAAACAATCAATTTTATGTTCAGAAAGAAGGAACAGCTATGGGTAATTGCTTGTCACCTTTCATAGCCAATTTATTCATGAGTAAGTTTGAAATCGAAGCCAGTCAAGAATTCGAATATTTCCCCAAGGGTATGGTATAGGTATGTGGATGATATTTTCGCGATTTTTGATACAAAGAAAGCAAATATTGATGATTTTGTTTCTAAATTAAATAGCCGGTATGATTCCATTCCATTAAATTCACTTACGAAGTTGAGAACAAAGGACAATTGCCTTTTCTAGATATTTTAATTATTAAAAATAATAATAATAGATTAGAATTTGATATCTCTAGGAAGGACACAGTAACAGATAGATATATTCCTAATGATTTATTTCATTGCAAACAACATAAATTAGCCTCATTACATTTTCTAGTTCATCGTTTGGTCACTTTCCCTCTGAATAGAGTAAACTTTAATAAAGAAAGGAATCGTATTAGAAATATAACTAGAGTTAATGGTTATGACGATGACTTAGTAAATAAGCTAATAAATAGACATAAATTTAGGTTTAATATTCAGAATTCCACCTTTTTTACACGCGAAGAAAATAACACCAAATATGTCTCCATACCATATAATCCGAAATATAGCAAGGGACTCAATTAGGTATTTAATAAGGTAGGCCTCACCTTAGTCTATAAGTCATCAGACAATCTGAGGAATATCTTAGGAAATCCCAAAGATAAGATTCCTAATTGTGAGAAAAGTGGAATTTATGAAATTAGTTGTAATGATTGTGATAAAAATTATGTTGGGCAAACTAAAAGGTCAATTAAAACACGATTTAAAGAAAATTTAGCACACTTAAGATACAATAGAACAGAAAAGTCTATCATTACCGAACATGCCCTTGAAGCTGATCATACTGTAACATTAAAAAATCTAAGGTTAATAAAAAATGTTTCTGATAGGAGATTGTTGAACGCATACGAAAGTATGAAAATCATAAAATGTAAAAGTTTAAATAAAGAGAGAGGGCCTATTCATTATAGTCCCCTCTACTGGTTACTTGACCGGAACTGTTGGCCTTCAGTAATTCAAGGGTTAGGCTAAGTATAAATAGGGTAGACTTGTAGTTTAGCTTTAGTCAATCATTGCTCCTGATGAAGCTAACGTGGTTAGCGAAACGCGCGTCGAGTGCAAAAATAAAGTGTTTGGTGTAGTGGTGATATATACTGAGTAGTATCATTGTGCCAAAGATTCCACATTCCCAACTTAGATGTCTATTAAGCAAATAAAAATAGTTTAATTTGTTGTAGTAAGTGACGTATAAAGGTAACAGTTATGGATTTTCCTAAAAATGAATTAATTGATATGGTTTTTATACTGGGCGAGGCGGGAAAAAAAATTGTCTTTTTGCAGTAAGGCTTTACGGAGCGAAGTACCCTAATAGGCGTATACCATCTAGAAAATGTTTTCAATGCTTAATGGAACAGTTTGATGGTAATAGTAGCGTTCAGTATACGAAACGGAAAGTAGTAAACCAGAATGCTACCAATGAGGAAAAAGAAATGGAGATTTTACTTCATGTTGAAGATAATCCTCAGATCAGCATCCGTCAACTAGCTGACTTATCTGACACATCCCAATCTACGGCTAATCGCACCACGAAAAAATACAAATATCATCCCTTTCATATGGAACTACACCAAGAACTCCAAGAACGTGATTTTGAACGACGAGAAAACTTTTGTACCATCATAAATGGAGCAGTAGAGGCCGATCCAAATTTTTTATCCAAAATAATGTTTTCTGATGAAGCTACTTTTGGCAGTAATGGAGCAGTTAACAGCCATAACATGCATTATTATTCAACAGTTAATCCATTTTGGGCCTGGGAAGTTCAAAATCAAAACCATTGGTCGCTTAATGTATGGTGTGGAATATTAAATTTTCGAATTATTGGTCCATATTTTTTCCGCGAACCTCTTAACGGACCTAGATATCTAATTTTTTTGCAAAACTAATTACCCCAGCTTCTTGAAGAAGTTGATAACTATAAAAGGGAACAAATGTGGATTCAACAAGACGGAGCTCCTGCTCATTACCATCGGAAAGTTCGGGAATTTTTAAACGATCGTTACCCACAAAAATGGATCGATGGGGATGGATTCATTCAGTGGTCCCCTCAATCATGTGACTTAACACCTTTAGACTCCTTTTTGTGGGGCTACATTAAAGATCGTGTTTATGTGAATCTCCCTACAACACCAGTAGATATAAAAAATAGGATACGGGATACGTGCAGGTCAATAACACCCTTTATGCTAAGGAAAGTGAAGAAAAATATAGTAAAACGACTAACCATGTGTATTCAAGTAAACGAGCATATTTTTGAACATTTATTACGTCATAACAATCAATCATTAGATAAGTTAAACTATATTAAAATTATTATTAACTATTTGTTTATGTTTTCATAATAGCGTAAGTGTATTAAAAACAAGGGTAAAAATTGAAAATTCGAAATAAATGGAAAACTATCAGAAATAGGTATATAATATACTTAAGAAAAGTTGGAGGGTTTTGTAAAATCTATCAGAAAAAACAATAATATTCAGGGTGTGTGGTTTAAAAAATTTGAGTTTTTTAAATTTAAAATACTCGAAATGTGTAAATTTATTTTGAACAACCTGTAGCATCTAGCTCGAATTTCACATATATTTATATATACATACATACATACACATTACATATATCTTTTTCTTCATCTCTCTAGAACGTTCGTTCCAATTAGGAGTATTCCACCTTCAGAAACAATGGCGCTACTAGCAATTTTTTACAAAACTGAAAACTAGTATTTTTTAAAAAAATTGAAATATTTGAAAAACTACTAGGTTTAGGTATATAACATTATTAATAAAGAAGTTATAAAATTTTAAGCAGAATTTAAAAATAAATTAGAAAATAGGATGTTCCATTTAAAACATATGTTATATCGGCCACACTTTTTTGAAGTACCCTGTATTCTCAAAAATAATTTTAAACTGTGCAATTTAACATTCCCTAAAACTATATTTAACATTTTTTCGTCGTTCACGAAGCAAAATGAAATAATGAACTTTACTCTATCGTTGACTCACCCTGTACAATCTGGAACAATTTTAGAAAAAAGAAATTTATTCAGTTATTAGCCGTGCCCGCGGCTCCGCTCGCGTGGACTTGATTCACTACTATCGTCACTGCTTATTCCTATTGTTACCGAACAGCTTATTTCTTATGTTACCTAACGTAATAAAATATCTGCCATTATTTCCCCTTATCTCCCATTATTTCTCCTTATCTCCCATTATTTCTCCTTATCTCCCATTTTCTCTACATAATTTCCATTATCTAGGCTTATCTCTGCTTATCTCCCATTATTTCTCCTTATCTCTCATTATTTCTCCTTATCTCCCATTATCTAGGCTTATCTCGACTTATCTCGCAATATTTCTCCTTATCTCCCATTATTTCTCCTTATCTCCCATTATCTCACCATAACTCTCATTATCTAGACTTATCTCTGCTTATCTTCCATTATTTCTCCTTACCTCTCATTATTTAAACTTATCTCCCATTATCTTACCTTATCTCCCATTATCTAGGCTTATATCGAAATATATGGAACAACACAAATTTATAAAAACACGTAAATCGGATAAGTGGTTCTCAAGTGATAAGCGCACTAACGGACAGACAGACAGAGAGACGTTGCATTTTATATACATTATATTCTTTGCAACATGATATTGTTCCATATTTAATGGTTTAGGCAGTGTATTGTAAGAGAACGCGCTAACGGTGACCTTTTTTCCGACTTGATTATCGTCACTGCTTATTCTTTATGTTACCTAACGCAACAAAATATATCTTATAACCTGGCCAGAGAACATATGTATGTTTTTTTTTTAAAAAAAAGCACGCAAATTGGATAACTGGTTGTCCAGTGATAAGCGCACTAACTGACAGACAGACAGAGAGACATTGCATTTTATATATTATAGATATAGATTATTATTATTATTATATAACCTGGCGTAAGAATATATATATATATATATATATATATATATATATATATATATATATATATATATATATATATATGAATTTAAAAAAAGACACGTAAATCAGATAAGTGGTTCTCGCGTGATAAACGCACTAATGGACAGACAGACAGACAGAGAGACATTGCATTTTATATATATTGTAGATTATAGATATTCTCTGCTACATAATATTGTTCCATATTTAATGGTTTAGGCTGTGTATTGCAAGAGAATGCGCTAGCGGCAAACTTTTTTCCGACTTCATTCACTATTATCGTCACGCTCATTCCTTATGCTACCTATCGTAATAAAATATAGCCTATAACCTGGCCAGAGAACATATGTATCTTTAAAAAAAAAGTACGTAAATCGGATAAGTGGTTCTCCAGTGATAAGCGCACTAATGGACAGACAGACAGAGATACGTTGCATTTTATATATATTATAGATGTAATAAAATATATATCTATTACCTGGTCAGAGAACATATGTATGAATTTAAAAAATCACGTAAATCGGATAAGCGGTTCTCGAGGGATAAGCGCACTAGTGGACAGACAGACAGACAGACAGAGAGATGTTGTATTTTATATATATATTATAAATATAGATCATTATTATTATTATATAACCTGGCCAAAGAATATATGTATGAATTTAAAAAAGACACATAAATCGGATAAGTGGTTTTCGCGTGATTAACGCACTAATGGACAAACAGACAGACAAAGAGACATTGCATTTTATACATATTATAGATTATAGATATTCTCTGCTACATAATATTGTTCCATATTTAATGGTTTAGGCTGTGTATTGCAACGGAACGCGCAAATTTTTTCCCGACTTCATTCACTATTATCGTCACTGTTCATTCCTTATGCTACCTATCGTAATAAAATATATCCTATAACCTGGCCAGAGAACATATGTATGTTTTTAAAAATCGTAAATCGGATAAGTGGTTCTCCAGTGATAAGCGCACTAACGGACAGACAGACAGACAGAGAGACGTTGCATTTTATATATATTATAGATATAAATGGTCAAAGACAGGGATTTGACTTTGGCATTGGACCCCCAAACTGGATGGACAATGGACGAAATATAGATCTACCACTACATGTCTGATTCCAACGGGCAGTCCTCAGAGTAGCTGGAACGCATGAAAGCCGACCGAAGCGTCTAAAAACACAAACATCAGCTGGAAAAGCTTTGGCAAGTATTTTTTGGAATGCGCTTGGAATAATACTAATCGACTATCTTGAAAAGGGGCGAACAATTACCGGAGAATATTACATTACAACTCCATAAAATCCATTGTGCTACAAATTGCTTCTTCATCTGCCGTACTCACCAGATCTGACCCCCAGCGACTTTTACCTCCTTCCAAATTTGGAAAGGTGGCTCCAGAGGAAGATATTAGGCTCAAATGGTGATATCGAATGGAAAACTGTGGCTTATTTTAGAGAACTCGACAAATCGAACGATATGAAAGGTATCCAGATGTTGGAAGATCACTGAAATAAGGAAACTATGTTGAAGAATAAAAATCGATTGTTTTTTTTTTCAAAAGTCTCGAGACTTTTCAGCTCTCGTATAGACTCTAAGAATGATTGCATATTAAGGAATTCAAAATCATCAGGAATGCATGATAAGATTTTCTAGGAATTGTATTCCGATCTTGATTTGTCAAGCTTTTTTTTTACTACACATTCTTTCTAAATGGCCACGGGCAAGATTAACTGAACAACGACATGTTGCACAAAAATGTAAAACATTCAGAAATAACATTCGGTAGGTGGTTATACGCGGAGTCATTTTACTTCAATGAGAAACGCCAAATTTTCTCAGAAATTTACATCTCAAACGGAAGTAACACTACACCTACCCACGTAAAAAATAACAATCTATACAGGTGTCAAAGTGCAAAAAATACTTTTTATTTGACTCACGATTAACAAACATTATTAAAATTTCACATATCATGTACGGTATTATTTACTTTTACTTATAAATTATTGTTTGTTCCGTAACTTACTATATTTAGAATCAAACTAATTTTGTTTTCGTTCATTGTGAGTGATAAGGTGCGCCATTGATAAAATTTAATAAGTACTTGGTTCGTTCATTCATACTTACTATCTTTTTATTATGAAACTCCGCATGTCAATGGACTTACTAATTACAAAATCCACTGCACACATATATATCAAAATAGAGTGTTTCTAGGAAAAATATGTTGATTCTTTTTGGATATTTTTTAACTTACTACACCTTTAAAAATGTTAAATCATCTTTAAAAATTAGATCAATTTCAGATGTCCTATAGAGTGTGTCTGAAAAGAAACGCAGTAGTCAACTCTTTCCAAAACTGTGTCTTTTTAACGTTTCATACGGAATACTTAAGATAATTTCGGTGCCTGTCTGTCTGTCGGTCACACCCGATTTTCTCCGAAACTATTTGACATAGGAAGTTGAAATTTGGCACTAATATAGGAATTGATGGCCTCATCAGAGCCCTGTAGTTTTGAAAATTAAATTTTGACTAAGGGGTTAGTTTTGGGGGGTGAAATCAGAAATAAATTGTTACCAGGCCATCCAGTGGGGTGTCAAATGAAAGCTTGTAAAAACACGAACTCAAAAATATATATAACTAGCCGTGCCCGCTGCTTCGCTTGCTGGGACTTGACTCAATATTATCGTCACTGCTTATTCCTTATGTTACCTAACATAATAAAATATAACCTATAACTTGGCCAGAGGACATACCATATGTATTTTATAAAAAAACACGTAAATCGGATAAGTGATTCTCGACTGATAAGCGCACTAATGGACGGACAGACAGAGAGACGTTGCATTTTATATATATATACTAGCCGTGCCCGCTGCTCCGCTCGCGTGGACTTGATTCTCTACTGTCGTCACTGCTTATTCCTTATGTTACCTAACGTAATAAAATATCTGCCATTATTTCCCCTTATCTTCCAGTATTTTTCCTCCCATTATCTCTACATAATTTCTATTATCTAGGCTTATCTCTGCTCATCTCCCATTATTTCTCCTTATCTCCCATTATTTCCCCTTATCTCCCATTATATCACCTTATCTCCCATTATCTCACCATAACTCCCATTATCTAGACTTATCTCTGCTTATCTCCCATTAATTCTCCTTATCTCCCATTATCTCACCTTATCTCGCATTATCTAGGCTTATATCGAATTATATAGAACATATGTATAAATTTATAAAAACACGTAAATCGGATAAGTGGTTCTCAAGTGATAAGCGCACTAACGGACAGACAGAGAGACGTTACATAATATTATATATTATATTCTTTGCAACATGATATTGTTCCATATTTAATGGTTTAGGCAGTGTATTGCAAGAGAACGCGCTAACGGTAACCTTTTATCCGACTTGATTCACTATTATCGTCACTGCTTATTCTTTATGTTACCTAACGCAATAAAATATATCCTATAATTTGGCCAGAGAACATATGTATGTTTTAAAAAAAAGCACGTAACGCACTAACGGACCGACAGATAGATAGACAGACGGAGAGACGTTGCATTATAAATATATATATATATATATATATATATATATATATATATATATATATATATATATATATATATATATTATAGATAGATAACCTGGCCAAAGAACATATGTATGTTTAAAAAAAAAATACGTAAATCCGATAAGTGGTTCTCCTGTGATAAGCGCACTAACGGACAGACAGACAGAGATACGTAGCATTTTATACATATTATAGATGTAATAAAATATATATCTATAACCTGGTCAGAGAACATATGTATGAATTTAAAAAATTACGTAAATCGGATAAGTGGTTCTCGAGGTATAAGCGCACTAACGGACAGACAGACAGACAGAGAGACGTTGCATTTTATATATATTATAGATATCGATTATTATTATTATTATTATTATATAACCTGGCCGAAGAATATGTGTATGGATTTAAAAAGACACGTAAATCGGATAAGTGGTTGTCGCGTGTTAAACGCACTAATGGACAGACAGAGAGACATTACATTTTATATATATTATAGATTATATATTATAAATATTCTCTGCTACATAATATTGTTCCATATTTAATGGTTTAGGCTGTGGGGGCCCCCCCCCCCCCCCCCCGGAAAGGAATTGCAAGGGAACGCGCTAGCGGCAAACTTTTTCCCGACTTCATTCACTATTATCGTCACTGCTCATTCCTTATGCTACCTATCGTAATAAAATATAGCCTATAACCTGGCTAGAGAACATATGTATGTTTTAAAAAAAAGTACGTAAAACGGATAAGTGGTTCTCCAGTGATAAGCGCACTAACGGACAGACAGACAGACAGAGGGACGTTGCATTTTATATATATTATAGATTATAGATAATCTGGCCAGAGAATAAATGATGAATTAAAAAAACAATACGTAAATCGGATAAGTGGTTCTCGACTGATAAGCGCACTAATAGACAAACAGAGAGATAGACAGAGAGACGTTGCATTTTATATATATTATATTCTTTTCTACGTGATATTGTTCCATATTTAATGGTTTAGGCAGTGTATGGCAAGAGAACGCGCTAGCGGCAAACTTTTTTCCGACTTGATTCACTATTGTCGTCACTGCTTATTTCTTATGTTACCTAACGTAATAAAATATATCCTATAACCTGGCCAGAGAACATATGTATATTTAAAAAAAAAGCACGTAAATCGAAAAAAAGCGAGAGATAAGCGCACTAACGGATAGACAGACATAGAAACGTTGCATTTTATATATGTTATTATAGATGTAATACCTGCGTACACTTTTCTTTGTATTATTTTCGAAAAATTGCAAAAAATCGTTGTCCCCCTCTTATCTCGAAAATTCCTGATTAAAAAATTTTGAAAAAATTCTAGAATATTCTCCACAGGATGAAAATTGAACGAGAATTATCACGACTGCCTCACTTTTAATAATTTATCTGGTATATAACAAAACCAAAATTTCAAGGTCATCAGTTTTCAACGAAGATCGGAAACAAACTTTGTTCAAAATTTATGTGGGATGTGTTTTGTGAAGCCGTTGACCATTTTTATACCTCCGTAACAAACATTTTTTATTTTAAAAGCAATCAACGTACGAAACACTAACTGCGCAAGTCCGACTTGCACTTGGCCGGTTATCTTGATTAAAAAAACTGATTGATTTTGTGGCATAACCACGTAAAAAGAATGGAGGTGCACAGACTACTAAGGATCGCTCTGGATGGAAAACCAGCGGGCAGACGTCCACCGGGAAGACCACCAAAAACATGGAGTGATAGCTGGCATCTACCTCTAAAGAAATCCCACAACTTCGAAATTAAGAGATCTATAAGAAGTATAAAAATAAGTAGATTGATCTAGTAAACAATAGTCAGAACAGTTGATGAGCCCTGTTCTCAGTACCAGAAGAGTAAAGTCGCTTCCAAAAGATCATGGCATCGGAATATTGTGTACTGAATATCTTATAAAGGTGAAACAATAGTAGGAGAAATATTAGTCTAACTTTTAACCTAACTAATTAAAAAAATTCGGGAGAAAAGACCAAGTTTGCCAAAAAAACAAAGAATCATATTTCATTAAGACAATGCACCCGCCACAAAAATATTTGGGAAGTGCCATACCAATTTTAATACGCTCATTATAATAAGAATTATCCAACTCTTCAAAATAAGTGTTCGTCTCAGCTTTAACTTCATTATTCGAACTAAATGTTCGTAGTCTGGCGAATACATTGGATGTGGAAGCACTTCGCCGCGAAGGTCGTGTAGTCTGGTTGCAACGATCCGAAACGTGTGTGAATGTGCATTATCGTGATGAAAAAGCACATTCTTTTTTGCAGAATGTGGACGTTTCGCTAGAACAGCACCTTTCAATTAGGCCAACATAATACTCCCTGGGGATGGTTCTACCTTTCTCCAGCTGATCTATGTGCACAACACCGTGAGAATCTCAAAAAACCATAGGCATGACTTTTCCTGCATATGGAATCGTTTTTGCTTTCTTAAGCGCACTTTTACCTACTCCCATCCACTGTTTCAACTCCTGAATCTATGTTTCATCTACTGTTATAAAACTTCTAAGGAATTCACTGGAATTATGCTCATATAGGTCAATACACTTTAAAATGAATTTTTGGTTAATTGTTGACAAACGCGGCACCCATCGGCCCGAAAGCTTTCTAATACACAAACTGTCGTGCAAAATGTGGTGGACATCGCTTATCCATGCGTTTATAATATCAGCGATCATTTAATATGCTATTGTAAATTTTCGTCGCAATCTCGTCGGTCGTAGAGGTTTTCGGGCGTCCTAAGCGTTTATAATCTGGAATAGATATATAACCACTGGATATATGACCACTGGATTTACGACCACCGGATATACGACCACTGGATATACGACCACTGGATATACGACCACTGGATATACGACCACTGGATATATGTCCACTGGATATACCACCACTGGATATACGACCACTGGATATACGACCCCCAATTTTTTAGAAAATATTAAAATTTGCTTGTTTGCTACAAAAAGACAGCTAAATACAAATTTCTGAAACTTCACAGCATGCTATCCAGTAGATAGCAGTTAAGAAATATCATAATAATTCGGTTATTTTGACGCTATATCAATGTCAGGTCGAGAACTTTTGAAAAGGTCCTCGTATATGCATCAGGAATTATTGTGGACAAGTAAGTAATATTAAAAAGACAGATATAAGAAAACAAAGCGCTTTGATGAGGAATATTTTCTATTTTAAAACAAATTAATAAGCTAATATTTATCATTTCTATTTGTACATTCTGTAGGCACGAATTGTAATATCTAGGCGCCAGCTCGATAGAAAAAAATTCTCCGAAATATCAAACAGTTCGTAACGAACCGGCGAGTGTGTCATTTTTATGAAACCTAAAAAACACCCATTATGAAAATTAAATGATTCATAGAACAGACTATCAAATAAATAGGTAGATTAGCTTTTTTGACGAATTCGTTTACACCCTATACGTCAAAGCACTCCCGTTTTATTGGAAAATCGTGGAAGAAATTTGACCTTCCCTGTTTAACTAAAATAGGAACATAATTAAAAATGTTCGGTTTGTAAAATAAGGTTTCCGTAATTATTTTATCGGAACTGCTAATTTAAATTCTTTGTAAAATCGTAATGTGTACTAACTAAAATAGTAAACCGTGAAAGTTGTGATATACAGGATGTGTTTTACCTTGGGGCTTTTATATAGGTTATATGTTCTTAACTTCGTGTTATTGAAAGCCTCAGCGTTATTTATAAGCATATAAGAAGCATGTTAGAACTATAACAAAATGATCACTATTTATTTATTTTCTATTCTGAATTTAAAAAAAATTTTACAGTCAGCAGTAAAATATTTTGCTTTTATATATATATTTTCTTCTTCGGGTGCCATGACCGTTCAACGATCGTTGGTCATCATGGTGGCTACCATGTTGATGATGACCTTTTTATTGACAGTCGCTCGGAAGAGTTGAACCGTATACTTTCCGTACTACCGCCTCAAATTTTTCAACCACGATGTTCTCCTTCTCCCTGGACCACGTCTGCCTTGAATCTTTGCTGCTACAAACAGATGCAAGCTTTCGTATTTTTCTGGTTGTCCCATACTTACTTAATCCTTAGCCATGATACCTCTCGGTGTAGGCTGGTGTGAGTGGGTAGGGTTAGGTTGAGGTCTTCCATACTTCTCTCCAACTTTCTCTATTTCGGGCTAGCCTTGTTGCCTCTTCCCACCCCACTCCTCTTTTCTCTATTGCTCCCCTTACTTCCTTCCTCCATGTTCTTCGTGGTCTTCCTCGACTTCGTTTTCTATTCTCTCTTGCTTCATACACTCTTTCTACCAGTCTTTCCTGTCCCATTCTTTGTATATGTCCAAACTACCTCAACTGACTTTCTTCTATTCTCCCCTGTATCGGCTTCATCTTCAGTGTTTCCCGTATATTAACGTTTCTTATCCTATCCAGTCTCGTATTTCCTTCAATCTCTCTGAGGAATCTCACTTCGATGCTTTGTATCTTACATCTGTGACCTTGTGTTGTTGTCTACACTTCAGATCAGTATGTAATTATTGGTGTCACCACCCTTTTGAAAATTTGTAGTTTTGTTGATTTTGGTATTTCTTCTGTGTTCTTGATACTATTAAAGAGTTTTCCCCGCTGCCTCTGTTCTGTTCTCGCCCTAATCTCTCGTCACCATTGTACCCAAATATTTAAAACTCTCCACCTGCTGTATCTTTTCTTGTCTTAGGTATATTTCATGCGTTTTGTTCTCCTTGCTTATGCTCATATTCATGCGTTCCAAGCTTTCGTTATACACCTTTAGGTTTTCGTTCAAGTTTTTCTCGTTTTTTGCAGTCAGTACCATATCGTCAGCGTATGTTATCTCTGTTATTCCAGCTCTCTTCATGTTCCGGAGTTCTTCATGTACCCAGTATTTCTTTGTTTGTCTTTTTGCTGTTTTTATGGCCTCGTCTATCACTAACGAGAACAGCAGTGGACTCAGTATATACCCCTGTTTGGCGCCTTTAGATGTTTCGAAACTCTCTGACTTTTCATGTCTTACTCTTACATAATTTGTTCTTTGTCTATATAGACATTTTATTCCATTTATTTTCTTTTCATTAATTCCTCCATTCTCCAGGGTCTTCCAGATGTCTTCTCTGTCTATTCTGTCGAAAGCCTTTTCCAGGTCTATGAAACATAGGTGTGCTTCTCCTACTTCTCTTAGGACTTTTTCGCTCACTTGCCTGATTAGGAAGTTGGTATCTGTCACCTCTCTGTTTGGTCTGAAAACAAATTGTATGCCTTCTAGTGTTTCCTCCAGTCTTTCTCTGAGCCTTTTCTCCATCACAGGTGCGTATAGTTTTCCTACTACGCTGAGTAGTGTGATTCCTCGGAAGTTATTACAGTCTCTTGTGCCTCCCTTTTTGTGTATGGGTACTATGATTCCCACTTCCCATGTATATTTTATTCATCAATATTTGCAATATTCTTACCATTTCTTCATTTCCTGCTTTTATCATTTCAGCTGTTATGTTGTCTTGCCCTGGCGCTTTGCCTGATTTCATTTTTTTTTTACTTATTGCCGCTTTGATTTCTTCTTTGGTTATCTCTTCTTCATGTTCATCGCTCTCCCTCCTCCTTGTTTGCTTCAGGTTGTTTGCTCTGTTTATTTGTTGTATTATATCTCTCTCTTCTAAAAGGTTCTTGAAGTACTGCCTCCATCTTCCATGATTTCTTGTTCTTCTGTTAATATTGTCCCTTGTTCATCTTTTATATTTCTTCGTATAATTTCTTTTTTTGTCTTTGATTTCTCATCACTCCATAGAACAGTTTTTGATTTTCCTAGTACGCCTTCTTCATTGTTTCTCCAAACTCTATCCTCATTGTTCTCTTTCCATCTTTTACCAGGTCATTAACCACCTTTCTCTTGTATATTCTTCGCTATCCTGTTGTGTCTTCTTGCTTAGGTAGTGCTTCCATTTACTCCTTTTTATTTTAATTGCGTTCTTTTTTTTTCATTCCACTACTGTGTCTTTTTGTATTCTTTGTTTGCAATCCTTGCGGTCCCACACACCACTTCGGCTGCTCTTAGTATTGCCTCCTTTATCTTCGTCCACCTTTCTTCTATTGTTTTCCGCCCCGTTTTGCCTGGCATGTCTTGTCGTATCTGCCTTCGGTATTTGTCTCTGGGTTCCTGTCTTTCTAGTCTATAGCATCTTATCTTTCTATTTTCCACCTTTCTTCTCTTCTCTTCCTTCATTTCCACTGTTTCTTTTTGCCACTTCATAACCACTAAATAGTAATCACTAGTAATGTCTGCTCCTCTCCCGATTTTTATGTCTCTCACCTTTTTCCATATATCTTTGGTTAGTAAGAAGTAATCTATTATTGACTTTTCTTTTCTGCTAGCGATTTCTCTTATTCTCTCTCTATATTTGTGTACGTCTTTATGTTTGAAGTAGCTATTTGTTATGATCAGCTCGTTTTCTATGCAGAAGTTTATTATTCTTACCCCATTTGTGTTTTTAGCATTTTTCTCTTCCTTTCCTAGGCACCACTGATATCTCTATTTACGTTTCCTACTCTGCCGTTTAGGTCTCCTAGGATAATTGTGCTGTCCTTGTTGTCTCATAATGTGGCCAAAATATTCTAATTTGCGTCGCTTGATGGTCATGGACACCTTCAAGTCCATATCCATGCGAGTGAGAACTCTGCTGCTACTAATTTTGTCCATCCAACCGATCTTCAGCAGTCGTCGATACACCCACATCTCATCTCATCTAAGCATTGCTTTAGTTAGCGTCCACGCTTCCATGCCGTAAGGACAAAACAATTATATGAGAACCGCTTGAGACAAAAAATAACTCAATATCCAATCAGCGAACAAGAAAGCATTATTAACGCAGCAAAGGTAACTTTAGGCCAGAGACGAGTAAACATCAACAAAACAAATAAAACACCTTGGTTTACGCCAGAAATAAAGGAGCTGGCAAAGAAGAAAGAGGAGGCATATATACATTATATACACAACAAGAGCCAAGACAATACAGAATGCAGAACAAATACAAAAGTCTACTGAATAAGGAAGTAAAAATAAACTCCGGAAGAAGACAAGGCTATTCACTAAGTCCCTTTATTTCCAACCTCGTTATGGACAGAATAACGGAGAATCTTCCAAAAACTAGAGGATACAAAATGGGCAACACACAATTCCCCACAATCTGCTACGCCGATGGTGCAGTCCTCATCTCCGATTCTGAGGAGGACCTTCAGAGATCTTTCACGCTTTTAATTTGTAAACGAGAAAACTAAACATGATTATTAATACAACCCAGACAAAATGTATAGTAAGTTCAAATGAATTATTAAGATGCAAGCTGGAGATCCAAGGAAGTATTATTGAACAGTGTTTAAATGAGTTAATGTTTAAATTTATTTATAACACTTTTAGGAAATTCCGTATAATTAAGGAAGATCTAAATAAGTGTATCTAAATTAAATATTAGACCAAATAGCAGAAGTTCAACTACCGTTTGAGAAAGGTACTGTATACCCAAACATGTCACGGCTGATTTAAGTTTATTATTTTATTTATTTCACTGATAAATAAAATATAGTGAAAATCTGAACAACAGTTTGTTTTTTAATTTCCTATATTTTCTAACAGATGTCACTTCGCGAAACCGTCAATTTGCAAAGTGTACACACGTCAGTAAGGTACAAGTTTCAAATGGAGACTGGAATTTCCAAATTTTTACGGTATATTTAAGAAAAGTCCAAGTAACTCATACAGGAATTTTTCAATAGGTTCAATAAAATATCGTACTAGTTTACGAGTAAAGCATTATTCACCTAAAAATAAATTGTTATAATTACCGAGATATTGAGTAAACATTCCACTAAAAAAGTTGGGAATCTGTCTGTCTAAAACTATGAATGAAAAAAATTACCACCACAAAATCTGATATTGGTTAGACCGCAAAAATAACGAACCGTTTCAGTGGCGTTGAAATTAAAAAATTTGCCCATGATCCGTGTTTTTGTGAAAGGATATCATATTGCACACGAACGAACGAAATCTATAAGTATATCATATATAAATGGATGTATTTAAACTTCTATTGATTACATTAAGAAAGAGATTACACGAAGATACCAAGGAAGTAAAAATAAATAGAGGTGTTCGACAGGGCGACATCATATCACCCAAAATATTCACTCTGGAACTAGAAGATATCTTCCAGAGCCTTCACTGGGAAAACATGGGACGTAACATATTTGGAGAGGCTCAACAACCTGAGATTTGCTGATGATATCGCACTTTTTGCCGAAAACGAAATAGAATTGAAAGAAATGCCCCAAGAATAACAAACCGAAGCAAAAAAGCTCGGTTTAGAGATGAACTTCACAAAAATCAAATCCATGACGAACGAACAGACAGCCATTAATGACGCAATATCCATACACGAGCAACAAGTAAAAAGGGTAAATTCGCTTGTATACGAATCAGGAACTAGAAGTCACTTGAAGGATACGTCTGAGATAGGTAGCTTACGGTAAAATGAAGCAAGTTTTTCAGTCTAAACTGTATCTGAAACCTAACAGTAAAATATATAATGAATTCAGTCTACCAGTAACAACATACGGTAACGAAATATAGATTCTGACAAAGAAAATTATTAGAAAGTTACAAGTCTACTAAAAACAGGTATCATTGGGTATGGAATAAAACAAAGGTTCAGGACATAATTAGAAGGATATCTTTCTTCAAATGGAACTGAGCTAGTCATGTGTCCAGAAATACTGATAACTGGAGCGGAAAAGTAACTATATCGAGATCATCGGGAGAACAAAAGAAGTTCTGGCACAACAACGTTGGTTCGACAATACTTAAAAATCAGCAGGGTTGAATTAGAATCAAGTAGCTCAAAACAGGGACATATAGAAACATGAGAAAGGCCTATATCCAAAAGATAGAGAATACATAAAAGAAGAAGTAGAAGATACTTCCATTGTATTAATGGATTCTTATTTTAAGAAAAATCTCATTCTCCTTTGCCATCGTTTTGGTATTTAGGATATTAAAAAAGACCTCAGCTTTTAGAGTTCCAATGTAAGCGACTCCGCAACCAGTTGTCAGTTCGTGCCTCTGTTTCTTGATTGATGCCCCACTCTATAGTCCCATTACTCATTCATCTTCTTCTTTTTCTTTAAGCGATGCCTCTTAGGTTTATATAAATAAGAGGAAATTAATCGATATTTATAAATACCTCAGCGACATCAAAACAGATACACATTAGTCTACATGGCACGTAGAAATTATTTATTATACTGGGTCACGATTCGCGAATACCAATTAGGTTAGTAGCCCTCGTTATAATAGAAAAGTAAATATCTAGGAAGATGTCTCGTAGTTTCTCAACAGAAACTTCGGTTAGTCACTCCAATTTAACACAGTCTAATCCCAAAAACCCTGAGTTCTCGTCTAATTAAAATTACGTAAGCTTCCGTTCTTAGTTCTAGACGATAGTAAAAATTTGTGGTTACACCACTGAACCATTAAGCCGTTTAAATGACTAACCTCCTATTAATTTCTTGAGATTACTAAGGCAACTTTTTCAAAAACCCATAATTTGTGACCGGTTAACCCATAATTCGCGAACACAAAAATTATAAATTATGTTTATAATATTTTTTATGTATCATATAGGGCGAGCCGGAATAGTAAAGCAATTTACGAATTATGTTGAACCCGAAATGAAGGAAATTTGACTATAAGCTAGCTACTAGCTACAAAAGATGAAAAACCAGAAACAAGGAAACCTCCCGGTCGACCACCAAAAAGTTGGCACGGAAGCTAGACATCTACGTCATAAGAGACTTAAAAACAGACGAACGAAGACCTTGTCTTATAGGAAGAAGAAGAAGAAAAAAAGAAGAACATTTATATACTTAACATATATGATAATCAGATATTTTTTTTCTATACCTTGAGGGATTTTCAAGTTGCTATATAGAGAAAACATATTTTCTTGCTGCTAGAAATGTGTTCGATTTTAGCTGATACGCAGAACGGCAAAAACACCACGTTAAACATCGACCAGTCGCACTGATTTCAGTAACATCGGATATTATGGAAAGACTATTACCAAATTCAAATCAACTGGAGGCCCTGAAATGAAAAAAAAAGTAGAGGGCGCCCACTATCCCGATAGTCTAACGATAAACAAGGCCCAAAATTGAAGAAGATGGACGTACCTAAGGGAGGCAAGTTCTTGAAGAAAATAAAACAGCACAAGGACTGCACTAACAGCGAGGCCTTCAGGACCAACTTCAACGAAGAGCCAGGTACCAAGTGACCCTCTACGCGAAATCTAAGATATTGGGTCTACGTCGAGATTATGTTCTTTGTTACAAGTACTGGCCTGGGATCAAAATACATGAGAAAAAGAGTGGAAAATACAAAATAAAGACAGGTAGTAATGTAAAAAGGTACTATTTTTATTAATTCAGTTTATTCAAGAACAAGCTGACAATCTAGGAGATCATCAAGAGATCAGGGCTGATATATCACTGCGTTACAAATTTAAAAACAAATTAAGTACCCACTTAAATTTTTCCTGTTTATGTATTTATTCATACACACCACTTATTAAGAATACATAAGTACTTTTTATCTATCACGTACTGTTTTTTAGGTACGACAGTTAACAATTTTAAGTAAAATAATTAAGGAGTAAAGTACAGTGTACACGTAGCTTCATTAAATTTTCCAATAATTCGAATAAAACTGCTAAAAAAACTTAGTATTAATACATTTGGACACAACTAAATATAAAATATATGGTAAAAAGTTTATATTGTACATTAAAAGTTAAAAATATTTAACTTTTTCTCTTATGTTGGGAAATATCTTCTCTTTTTAAAAGCCAGCAGTAATCTCCCAACATAGCTACGTCCCAACGACCTTGAAACCGTTCCTCAAGCCTTGTCACATCCTAATGAAATCGTTCCCCTTGTTCATTACTCACTGCTCCAAGATTTGACGAAAAAAAAGAAAAATGGGAATGAAGGAAATGAATTTTTAATGACATTCGGCAACCCATCTTTTTGTATGCTCTTAACAAATCGTTCACTAAGAGTTCTGCATTCTTGGCTCTATGATTTCCTAAAAAACCTTTTATCACGGCTTTTAATGATGTCCATGCGCATAGTTCTTCGTCATTTAGTGTTTGATCAAATTTGTTGTTTTTTTCATTAATAGGCGTATTTGTGGACCAATAAAAATATCTTCTTTCAACTTTGCGTCACTTAATCTTGGAAAAATAGATTTTAAATATAAAAATCCTTCGCCATTTTTATCCATCGCTTTCACAAAATTCTACATTAAGTCGAGTTTTATGTGTAGAGGAGGTAAAATGACGTCTTCGGGGTTGATTGAAGGCAAGTATTTTACATTTGACTTCCCACACACAAATTCCGTTCGTTTTGGCCAGTCTTTGATCAAATAGTGCTTATCAGTAGCTCTACTGTCCCACATGCAAAAAAAGCAGCAGTACTTGTAAATCCACCTTGCAAACCAAGTAACATAGCTATTACTTTGAGGTCAGCGCACACTTTCCACTTAAAATTTTTGTATTTAATTAAATCCAATATTGTTTTCATATTTTCGTATGTCTCTTTTAAAACAGTTGGATAAGCCACTGGTATTGACGGATATTTATTACCATTGTGAAGTAAAACTGCCTTCAGACTTGTTTTCGAACCATCAATAAAAAGATGCCATTCATTTGTATCATAGGGAATTTCTAACTCACCCATCAATCATTACAAAAACATGTTTTCTGAATTAGAGTAAAAAGTTACCATTTCTTTACTTCGTTTTCGTTGTACTGATATTTTTGTATCTGGTGCCAACAAGTGCCATTCCTGTAGTCTTGATCCAAGTAATTCGGCTTGTCTAACAGACAAAGTCCCGTATCAAATCATTTAATTCCCGTTGTTGAATTAAATGCGGTTGGCATAGATCACTTGAAGAGGGTAAAAAGTCTGGATCTTGGTTGTCAACTTCCATGTCTTGTCCATCGTTATTTTCATCGCTTTGTATATCTAACTCTTCAGTTTGACTTTTCTTAGGAGGCAAAGGAGGAGTCATGTCTTCACTATATGGTATTGGTTTTGATACAGAATTCACAGAAGGGTACTCAATATTATGTTTAATTTTCTTTGAAAATCCTCGTACATCAGTCATGCAGAAGTAGCAATCGTTAAAATGATTACTAGGTTCGCGCCACACAGTTGGTACTGCAAATGGCATAGATGTTTTGTTTCCGTTCAACTACGACAGGAGAATAGCATAACATGATACACAAAACAGTTGCGGAATCCAGGGTTTATCTTGATGTACAGTACGTCCAAAATATAAAAAATACGCAGTTCATACTTTTTCAGATATTTTTTTTCCTTGAGACTTGAAAATGTACTGTCCACACACGTAACAAAACCTGTTTGGTGAAGTTTTGCACTGACGGCGACTACTTTTTTCAGTATTCATCTTTAAAACTGTATTATTACATTCTTAATCAGGTAATCTCAAAGAAACTATCAAGAAATGAACATATCCTCTCAATAGATTATCTAGCGATTACATTTATTAATATGAACAATATGAGGGTAGGTTAAGAAAAAGTTATCGGTGTGTACCTTAAAAACAAGACGTGATAGAAATAAAAGACATCCACTGCTTACATACTATAACTAATAGGAAACTATAATAGCAATCAGTTTTTCGGGTACCAAAATCATGTCACGCAATGTATTCTCTTAACCGGCACAGTTCCGTATATTTAAAACCAAAATGTTATGATTGGAAACTGGAATTGGGAATTTCGCAGTTGTATGGCAAAGGACAAAAATCAAGTTCTTGTATAAAGAATACAGATGCAGTACATGAACACCATCAGATAGATCTTCATGCAAAAAGGAAATATGAATTACAATGCGGAAAATCATGTAGTTTAAGTATTGTTACATAAAGGAAATATAATATAAATTATTTGGACTTCAACCAAATTTCTTTTTAGGGACACCCTCTATAACATTCGGAAATACTGTGTATCGCAAAGGAACTAAAAATAACTTTTATGTTGTAAACTTGATACTTCTTTGTCTAGACTATTGGCCGGGATCACATACGTAATTTTGCTTATACCTTGACTTATTTTCTAAAATAACACACACACATAAGTAATACATAAGAATGAGTTAACAGAAAATAGGAGATTGGTCTAAGAAATCCAGATAATCCACATATTAAATCATACTAACAATTCATTAACTATTTTATAGAAAAAAAGTAATTTTCTTTATTGATTTATAAGTAACGCCTATTAATTCTATTACTGAACGATATTATTACATGTTTATGAATGATTGCTTATTTTAACTTAACCTAAGCATTTATACTAGTGATCCCATACTAACTTAACCTAGGAAATGGGTTTGTTTACATGACTGTGTTCTAGCCTAACTTAAACTAGGACTTATGCTAACCTAATCTAGGACTTATACTAACTTATTCTAGGACTTAATGTTACCTTAACCTAGAACTTATATTAACTTAACCTAATTTTACAGGCTTCTATCATGGTGGGTGGGGAGGACCACCGTCTACCTCCAAGAGAGGATCAGGCCTCAGAAATTGGCTGCAGACATGCAAGGGGATTTGGAAGGCGTCCGGCTGGGGTACTGGGGCGCCTTGTCCACGAACTTCAATGGTTTTCCTCATGTGTGCCTTTATGGTTGGCACACCGAGGTCTATGAGGATTTGATTGTTCCTCATGAACCATGGGGCTACCGTCCTCAGGGCCTTGTTCTACACTGCCTGACGATGGGCTCTCCTTGTCTTGGAGAGCTGCTTTTATGATGGTATTGTAGATTAAGAGCTTGGTTTTTGTTTGTAACTTATTGGAACGATTTGCGATGGGATTTAGTTTGCCCAGCAGTTGCTTTGCTTTCTTGGGAGCAGTGCAGACCTGAACCTTCCAGACGAGCCGTTTGTCATACTGGATGCCTAGGTACTTGATGTTGTTTGCCCATTGGATGCGGGAGCCCTGTAGCTGGCGACGGGTATATAAAGTATCAGAACAACTATTTCACTTTCTGCATGCCCTCTTCGGCATTACATTAACATATGTAGTGAATAGACGAAGGATAAAGGAGAAGTATGTCCTTGCCCAGGATTGGTATACACGGGGAGTTACAAAAATAGATAATCATTGTTATTGAACCGATATGATTTGGCCAGGATAGCCGTAAATCTATTTTTACATCTAAGCATTGAGTCTCTGAATCATTATTAATGATACATTACGTAATTAACTGCTAAATTTTGATAATTTCGATATGGAGATGTGTTGTAAATATGCTACGTTGAATCTATGTCATGCCACACTATCCACTGTAAGAGTGGGCCCTTAATTCTATAAGAAATAAATCTTGTTGATAATAATATATATAATATTGTACATCATTTTTGGAACTCATATACTTATCTTCCATTATCTAGGCTTATCTCGACTTATCTCCGATTATTTCTCCTTTTCTCCCATTATTTCTCCTTATCTCCAATTATTTCTCCTTATTTTCCATTATTTCTCCTTATATCCCATTATCTCGCCTTATCTCTCATTATTTCTACTTATTTCTCATTATCTCACCTTATCTCTCATTATCTAGGCTTATCTCGACTTATTTCCCATTATTTCTCCTTATCTTCCACTCGACTTATCTCCCATTATTTCTCCTTATCTCCCATTATTTCCCCTTTTCTCCAATTATCTCACCTTATCTCCCATTATATAGGCTTATCTCGCGCTGTCTCCCATTATTTATCCTTATCTCCCATTATCTAGGCTTAGAGTAAAACTATGGAGTGGAGATGGGAATATCAAAAATACTCGCCAAGCATTCCATAAAAGTCTCTTTACTGATCTTAAACCGCAATCTGGTAAAAGATATGGGTTAATTATTACACATATTGGAAGCGAAAAGGGTGGTCTTTTAACATTGGTATCCAAGAAAACAGGAGATTATCACGAAGATATGAATTCCGATGTATTTAAAGATACCAGACAGTTCTGTCACTGTAATGGATAACGCAAACTATCATTCTCAAAAATTAGAAAGAGTTCCAACCTTAGGTCGGCTGAAAAAATACATCAAATCTTGGATGACCAACAAAATTATTTCATTTTTAAAAGATAGTATTGAGAAAGAATTTTTAGAACTTGTAAAGTTTGAAGGTCTCAGAAATAAAGACAAGGACGCAAGTTTCGTCATAAGATTACTATTTATCGCCTGCCAAGATATCATTGAGAACTTATATGGGCACAGTTTAATTGTCAAGTCGCCAAGAACGACACGACCTATAAATTAGCAGGGGTACAAAACCTTCTTCAGAATGCCATATTTAATGTTTTCACAGAAAATTGGTGAAAATGCGTCGAGAATGTATTGAAGGTAGAAGATAAAATGTAGACTGTGAACATGGCAGTGCATTATTAAACCTTTAATTAGACATGTAAATTCAACTACTCAGTATATATCACCACTACACCAAACACTTTATTTTTGCACTCGACGCGCGTTTCGCTAACGATGTTAGCTTCATCAGGAGCGATGATTGACTCATCGCTCCTGATGAAGCTAACATCGTTAGCGAAACGCGCGTCGAGTGAAAAATAAAGTGTTTGGTGTAGTGGTGATATATACTGAGTAGTATCATTGTGCCAAGATTCCACATTCCCAACTTAGTTGTAAATTCAAATAATTCGGACAATGACAGCTTTTCATGCATGTTGGAGATAGAAGATTACTATAATACTTTTTTCATTGTTGTTAGACTTCTTCGTTTGTATATTTTTTAATTAATATTGTTTCATTATGAAATGTTATTTTTTTCTAATGAATTTAAACATTATAAAACTGTTCATTCATACTATTCGCAAGTAATACGTGTACGCCCAGGCGCACCACCACTGGCCAGAACCGTTTCAGACTATTTTGCCCCAAACAACAAAAAACGGTCTTTTTCCTATCGTATTCAAACCTAAGAGATTGCTACTTACTTACTTACTACTCCTTGATGCTAATTTGCATAATTCTAGATGATTTATTGCTATCACTTTCAAATAAAACCCCAGTCGAAAAAGTTAAAAAAGTGCCTCAACCTCTCCCAATAATAGTGGACAGTATTGAGAATTTTAGCGATCTGAATAACAAGTTTAAGGATGCGGTTCCAACGCTGCAGATCAAAGTAATTAGTGATAAAAATATAAAAATAAATATAGAGGACATGGATTCTTTCAAAGCAACTTCCGCCCTACTAAATGAATCCGGCTACTCTTGGCACTCCTATGAAAATAAGCAGAATAGACCAATTAAGGTCATGGTCAAAAGATTACACTATCCTTGCCATCCAGAGAGGATTATTTGTGATCTTAGAAAACGTGGTTACAAGATTATTGAAGCTGTACCTTAACTAAAATATAAGACCAAGCATCCGCTAAATATGTTCATGCTTGCCTTTAAATACGACGAAAGCGTCGATAAAATCTATTGAACTACTGATAACATGCGAATTCGAGTAGAAATTGTTCCTCTTAAAAAATCGAAACTAGTATCGCAGTGCAAAAGGTGTCAATCTTATGGACACACTTTAAGGTACTGTGCAAAAGAACCACGCTGCGTAAGATGCACTGGTAAACAACAGCTGAATGTGACAAACCGAAAAATATCCAACCCAAATGTGTCCACTGTGGAGAAGAACATGCCACAAACTACAGAGGATGTACGATAGTCAAAGAGATACAAAAGATGAGAAATAAAATCGCCAAAAAACCAAATTTGCCTAAACAGCCCAGCCAGGTAGTAGCTTATAATTCAGAAGAAAGAATTAAAAAACAACAAAATACATCCATCAAACAGACACTCCAACAAATTTTTGAGAAGTTAACAAATTTAGATGGCCGTTTAATAAAACTTGAGAATAGCGCTCTCAGACTCAAGAAGTAATAAACATCAGGCCAACTTTTCTAAAAGAAGTTGCAGAAGAGATAAAAACAAACATTGATCCTAAGAAAGCTCCTGGATTTGACCTAATTACTAGCGAAGTACTAAAACAACTACCAAGAAAAGCTATAATAAAACTTACGCATCTTATTAATGCTTCTTTCAGACTAAAGTAGGTCCCTAAGATATGGAAAGTAGCAGAAATCGTAATGATACCTAGGGCAGGCAAACCCCCTCACGAAGTGTCGTCCTATAGACCTATATCCTTACTACCTGTAATTTCGAAACTATTTGAAAAAAATCTGCTGAAGAGGTTGAAACAGATCATTGAAGAAAAAACAATAATTCCAAATCATCAGTTTGGCTTCAGAGAAAGTCATCTACTATCGACCAGGTACATAAAATTACTGACGTAATCGAAAAATCGCTAGAAAGCAAAAAGGTCTGCTCAACAATCCTTCTTGATGCTGCACAGGACTTTGACAAAGAATGGCATGAGGGACTTCGATATAAGTTAAACATGCTACTCCTATATAAGTATGCCCAAATGTTGGAGTCATACATCTCCGAAAGATGAAGCATATACTGAGCTGAAAGAAATTATAGCTGGAGTGTCACAGGATAGTGTCTTAAGGCCTATTAGAACATGACACAATAGCTACTATTGCAGATGATACTGGAATATTAGCAATTAGGAATGACCATAGGGAAGTTGCACATAAACTGCAAATATCTGTTAATTAATACATAATAAGAATAAACAACACCCAAATTCCATACGCTAACTCAGCTAAGTGTTTGGGTATTACTCTAGAGGCCAGGCTCTGTCGGAGAGCCCTTGTTAAAAAGAAAAGAAAGGATCTAAATATTAAATACAAGAAAATGTACTGGCTACTTGGTAGGCACTCCAGCCTCTCCACGTATAACAAAATGTTGATATATAAATAGATTCTTAAACCAGTATCGATCTATAGCATTCAACTCTGGGCTTGTGCCAGCAAAAATAATGTACAAATAATCCAGCGCTTCCAGAACAAAGTGCTAAGGAGTATCGTTGATCCTCCTTGGTACTTTAGAAACAGTGACCTTCATCGAGATTTCGAAATGGAAACTGTAGACGAGACCATCGCCAAATTTGCAGAGTCATGAACAACGACTTCTTCAACATGTGAACATCGAGGCTATCCAGCTCCTTGATAACACCAATCAGACAAGAAGGCTCAAGAGAGTGAAGCCTTTTGAGATAGTTAAGTGATTTTGCTAGTGTAAAAGCAGAGTATAGTGCTAAGGTACACATAAAGCTTAAGTGTAAAACGTTTATTAGAATCTAAGGAACACTGATGAGTAGAATCCTAGTTGTAGGGAATTAAAAGTGGTAAATTAAGTTGGTACAAAATTATTCATTGATCAGAAATAATCGGATTGTTATGTAATAAATACCCCAACATGGGAGTGTTTATAAAAAAAACTTTCAAATAAATAAAGTATAGCAGTTTAATTTTTAGTTCCAAACTGTGCTGTTTCTACTTGCTCTGCCCTGCGGAAAACCATTTTGGGTGGATGAAAAAAATATTACGGTGTCGAAAATACTTAACCGCGCGGTTGTACAGTTGTTGTTTGAAAGTTTTGGAACATACGCCAATATAAGTTTATAAACGTTACCAAGCTGTAGATATAATGTTTCACCAAAACGCAAATGACTTTATTCTCTCCTGTCACGTCTAATTTACTACCTTGGTAGTACATACATTTACTTATGTGTGTAAATCGCCGCCTGGTGCAATATTATACCCACAGTGAAATATTAACACCGGTTACATTCCTTTCGTTGGCACCTTAAGACATTTTAAGATGGTGAGAAACAGATAACGATGGTCAGTGGTCGTATGGTTTTTGGTGTATGCCTTTTTGTGAATGTGAAAGTAGAAATTAAACTGTGGGAACACCAAATATTATTGATGTTCTTTGGACTGATGGTTTTAAAATTATTATTTGGTTCGGTAGTGTACTACCAGGTGTACAAGTATGAAATGTGGATTTTTTTTCTAAAAAAAACATGTTAAATTCGGAAGAATGATAAAAAGTGAATGATTCAAAGTATGCTCCATCGCTTGTCATACATTTTTCCCATCTTTCGGGCAATTTGTGAATTCCACGCCAGTAAAAATCTTCCCCTTTTGCTGCGAACCATTCATCGAGCCATTTTTTCACATCTTCGTACGAACCAAAGCGGTGCCGGTGCTCAACAAGTGCGTGACCCATCGATGCAAACAAGTGGTAATCAGAAGGAGCCAAGTCTGGTGAGTAAGCCGCATGGGATACAATTTCCCAGCCGAGTGCTTCCAACGTGTCGCGAACTGGTTTTGCCGTATGTGATGGAGCATTGTGATGAAGAAAAATGACTTTGTGTTGCCTCTTTCGGTATTCTAGCCTTTTTTCAAAAAGCGAACGGTTCAAATCGGTCAATTGTTGTTGGTAAGGTTTAGTATTAACAGTGTGGTACCCATGTGGTACCCATCTACCGATCTTCTGAATCTTTTCCATCTCTCGTAGCAGATTGGAAACAGCTTGTTGACTAACGCCCAATTGCTCGGCGAGTTGTTTTTGTGTTTCCGAATCATCTTCGTCCAACAATGCTTGCAATTCCACATCTTCATATTTTTTTGGAGGTTTTCCACGTTCCTTGTCTGCAACTTCGAAGTCACCACTTTTGAAACGCCGAAACCATCGTTCACACGTATCTTGCGATGGAGCATGTTCACCATAAGCTTCTAGAAGTAATCGGTATCATTCAACAGCAATTTTCTTCAAATGAAAACAAAAAATTAATGCTGTCCGCGAATGCTCTTTGTTCGGTATAAATTTCGACATATTGAACACAACACTATGCACACACTTTTCCAATTTATTACTTATGCGCGTCTGACACTTGTTGATGACACAACAAAATGGCGCAGTGTCAAATCATTATAATACAAACTACATTGGTGCACCATCTGTCGTCTGAAATCCATATTTCATACTTGTACGCCTGGTATTAATGCATGAAAAATATTGAAGGAGTTCTACAAAGAGTAGAATGTGGCCTGTAGAAGGCGTTGCTCTTAAGAAGCAGGCATTCTTCGGGCAGTATTAGACATACGTCGAAGAAGGGCGCTACGGTTTCGTGCCTGATTTCAGCTGAGAAATTAACTCAAAAACCGAGCGCCTTAAGGAATCAACTAAACAAACAAGAATCGCAACTTCATCATTAAAGAACAATATCAAATCTCTTTGTTTTACAAAATATTTAACACTGTATCAGCATTCATTAGCGGCAAAATACAAAGTCTCTTTGGAGAGGACAAGCCGATAAAATATGCAACAATAGTCGTATTGTATAAATATTTTGCGACAACTTTGTTTTAAATCTCAGCAAAATATTGCTTATACAAATCTTTAAAAATGGAACCCAGATTGTTAATGTTTTTGTTAAAAGTTATGTTGGGAGCTATTTATAAAAATATTACGTGCTTTTAATGATGTATGCGAAAACGGAATGACACTTATACAGGACGGACTAAAAACATGAAAAATTTCTTTTATTCGTAAATCTTAAATATCTCTTTTTCTATGCTTTTATATTATCATCGTCATCAGCTTAAACTGTCCACTGCTGGACGAAAGCCTCCCTCAAGTCTTGCCACCTTTTTCTGTTCCGGGCCGCTTGTATCCAATTTCCAGCCACTCTTTTTAAATCATCAGCCCACAGACTTGGTGGTCTACCTCTACTCCGACAGGCTTCAGATCTTGGTCGCCACTCTATATTTCTCTTTGCCCATCGTCCATCCTTAAACTTAGCAACATGCCCAGCCCAGTTCCGTTTCAGGTGTAGAATGAACTTGACTGCGTCTTGTACCTTTGTTCTCTTCCTGATAATATGATTTGGGATGTGATTCTAAGAGTAACGCCTAACATTGACCTGCCCATCTTTCGTTGCATGACACATTTTATCCTAGATTTTAAGATCATGTTACGACACTGTTTTTCTCCCTATAATTTATATTTTATTATATTTTTATATTTATTGCAGGTATTTCAATTTTTGAACAGTGTAGCTTAAAACAGCGTTTTAAATTTTTGAGCAGTTTAATTTAATTCGGCAGAGTGTGCAACGCGTGTTGCCGACTTGACTTATTTAGTTTGCATTAATTTTGCACCCGGAAATGAGCCATTTAAACACGTCACTTTGAAGAAGGAGCAACAGATATTTAAACGGCCACATGGAATTTTTAAGGGCTTTTTTCCACCATGAAGCAGTAACGGCTTTGTTCCGCCAGTAGGCCGTCGTGGCTTTCTTCTCCAGCACGCCAGAGTGGTTTTTTTTAGTGATGCAGTAGTGCAGTAACGGTTTCTAGCTCTCAAGTTTAAGGCCTATTTCCTTTCTTGAAATATCCTGCTCATCCTCAAGCATTTCGGGTCAAAAAGTGTTTAGCAACCCAAATGAAACTAGTATTGTAATGGCTGAGACAATATTTTTATGAGAATCTCACCAGGAGAGTCCACGAGGAGAAACCAATCAGTAAGTCATAAACACACCAGTCTAAATATCTCACTTCCTGTCTACAAGTGCGTTTCCAACGACTACTCGACACGTGTAATTCACAGAGTTAATTTCACAAACCTTTAGTATCGTGTTTTATCAAGCCTTTTATTAAAAACTTAATAATCCTAATTTAAAGACTCTACGAGGCTGGTTTGAAAAGTCCGTGCAAAGTCCGAGAGATGGCACCACCGGCGCGTATCAAGGTTATGTTTAGTTAGTAGCATCTCTTGAATGAACGCACACCAAGTTTCAGCCATATTGGTCTATTTCTTTGTGTTTGGCATTCGTGTGAATCAAGGAAGTCGAGTGATTTTCAAGAAATGGACGAAAAAGAATTTCGTGTGGTGATTAAACATTACTTTATGAAAGGCAAAACGCCTCAAGAGACTAAAGAGAAGCTTGATAAACATTATGGTGACTCTGCACCTTCGATTAGAACAGTTTATAAATGGTTTCAAAATTTTCGGACTGGCCATATGGGCACAAGTGACGCTGAACGTTCTGGACGGCCTGTGGAGGTTACGACTCCAGAAATCATTGATCAAATCCATGATATGGTGATGGATGACAGAAGAGTTAAGGTGCGTGAGATTGTTAGTGCTGTGGGCATCTCGACTGAACGGGTACATAATATTTTGCATAAACATTTGGACATGAGAAAGCTATCCGCAAGATGGGTGCCGCGATTGCTCACGCTTGACCAAAAACGGAATCGTGTGAAGTGTTGCAAGGATGGTTTGCAGCTGTTCCAGAAGAATCCGGAGGACTTTAAGCGTCGTTTCGTCACTGTGGATGAAACATGGATACATTACTATACTCCTGAGACCAAACAACAATCTAAACAATGGGTTACCAAGGGGGAATCTGCACCAAAAAAGGCGAAGACCGTTCCTTCGGCCGGAAAGGTTATGGCGACTGTCTTTTGGGATTCGCAAGGGATAATCCTCATCGACTATCTGGAAAAGGGGAAAACTATTACAGGTGAATATTATTCATCGTTATTGGACCGTTTGAAAACCGAGCTGCAAGAAAAACGCCCGCGATTGGCCCACAAGAAAGTCCTTTTCCATCACGACAACGCACCAGCACACACCTCAGCAGTTGTAGTTGCAAAATTAATGGAAATAGGATTCCAACTCGTTTCACATCCCCCCTATTCCCCAATTTGAAGAAATGGCTGGCGGGACAAAGATTTTATTCAAACTAGGAGGTGATTGCTGACACTAATGGATATTTTGCAGACTTGGACAAATCCTATTATTCGGAAGGGATCAACAAACTAGAACATCGTTGGACGAAGTGTATAAGCCTAAAAGGAGACTATGTCGAAAAATAAAAAAGGTTTACCCCAAACACATAAGTAGTTTTTATTTTTGCACGGACTTTTCAAACCAGCCTCGTATGCCATAGTGTACACTCCTCTAGTTTAAGGGGTTTTATTTAGTAGATGTAATTTTAAGAGTGTAATAAAAGTAGGATTTTTTATTTTGCTAGTATACCCTTTTTTATTTAAATGTGTAGTGTTTCATTAAACTCCTGCTATTTCTTCGAGGGCACAACGGTTGTACGTAAATTAATTTTATTTCAACAACTAATTAATCTTCAGTATTTCTTCATTTTTTGAGCTGAACTTAGATTCCTTTTATTCTAAAATGAATGGTGCCCAAATCTGTACAAACAACTATAGCGACTAATTTCATAAAACGTACAAAAAGTATCTCTTATCCATAATCTCTCCAAACAAAATGAGTTAGCTGATATCTTAATTCTGTCCTCTATCAGTATTAATATCCACTCAATCCATTCTCAAAATTAAGATATACAGAAGGGGCAAATAACGGCTTCTATTTAATAAATAAAATATTTTTTAAAAATAAAGAAAGTTGAGGCTATACAAAATAACCCCGTTACAAAATAGCGCGCCAACATGAGGCTATAAAAACGGCCCCGCTTCTAGAGGTTATAAAATTGCGCCTCAACGTGCGGGCGTTACACATATTTTATTGATGTTTTTCTTCGTCATTGTGAGAGTATCGGCTCCGTACGTAAGAACAGGAAGTATGTATCTATCAAATACTTTTCTTTTTAAACACGTAGGAAGGTTAGATTTGAATACATAGGCCGGTTTGCCATATGCAGCCCAGGAGAGACCTATTCTGCGCTGAATTTCATGTGTTTGGTTATCTCGTCCTATGATGATTTCATGTCCCAGGTATTTATATTGGTGCACTTGCTCGATCTCTGCGTCATTCAGTTTTATAGTGTCGCTTAATACAAGATTTGTCATATACTGGGTCTTGGAGAGATTGATTTTTAGACCAACTTTTCCTGAAGCTTCCTGAAGCATATGTAGCATAGTTTGTTCTTCTCGTATTTTGTCTGTTATTAAGACAATGTCGTCGGCGAAATAGAGGTGATTTAACTTTTCACTGTCAATGTTAAGTCTCATTCTTTCCCAGTTTTTTGATTTTAGAGTACTTTCTGGGAGTGTTACGAAAAGCTCAGGAGAGAGCGTATCACCCTGACGTACTCCTCTTTCGATTCGAAATTTGCGGGTGGATTGGTTACTTTATGTTTTACCATGAGCGGCGGCATTTTCATCTATCTATTTAATTACATTATAATATCGATGATCAATACGACACTCGGCAAGCGCTTCCAAAAGTCGCTGCTGATTTACAGAATCAAAAGCCTTTTCGAAGTCCACAAATATCTGCACAAGAGGCTTATTATATTCTATACATTTTTCTAATGAGGATTTTAACTGTAAGCAGATGGTCGTTTGTTCCACTCCCCAAGCGGAACCTGCCTGTTCTTTTGTACTATGCTCAATATTATATTCAAATTTATACCCCTTTATCTTGATTTTGGCATTATTTATTTAGGTGGCATGCAAAGGATCTTTTCACTAATCTTCTTAAGATATATATATATATATATATATATATATATATATATATATATATATATATATATATATATATATATATATATATATATATATATATATATATATATATATATATATATATATATATATATATATATATATATATATAAAACGTTCGACGACGTTGTCCGATCCCTAGACTCCATTGCTTCCGATCCTGCCATTCTCCCTCCTCATTGAGATTTCTATCACTCATCGCTCTCTTCGCTCTCTTCGCTCCCTCTCTCCACCTTTTCCTGGGTCTTCTTCTCGATGTTCGTTGTTGCAGCACTCATTCCATTGCTTTCTTAGGCAATCTCTCATCTGCCATTCCTTGTACATGGCCATACCATATAAGTAGGTTTCTCTCAGCAAATTTGATTAAGGGGAGAAAATTTTAGGACATTTGTTCTTGGGATTGGTAAATTAAAAGTTTCCAGACTACGTGCCGCGGGTCTAGGTACATGGAAAGGCAGACACTGCAAGATTTTGTTTGCATCAATTTTGTTTGATATTATCTTATGTAAAAATAGAATTTGGGCTTTGTTTCGGCATGCCTCTAAACTTTCCATCGAAAATCTATCCAAGAGACTTTCATAGGGATAACCTATTTCGGGATATACTCAATCGAGTTTAAAACTAGCGTACTTTAAAAAACGCCTTTGAATTTTTTCAATATTTTGAATGTGCGCCTCATAAAAGGGGCACCAAACAGCAACTCAATATTCAAGCCGTGATCTCACGAAACTATTAAAAAGCAATTTTAGAGGTATCATATTCAACAAAGTCAGCACTATTACGTATGATGAAACCCAATAGTTTAAAACTCTCCGCCGTAATCTTTGCAATATGGCCACGAAAAGACAAGGCAGTATCCAGCAAAACACCCAAATCAGACACCGACTGACATCGCCCTAGGACCTGACCGTTCATACTGTAATTGAATTGTATGGGACTCAATTTTTTTGTAAAGGTGATTACATTGCACTTGGATACATTCAAAAGGAGTTTGTTGTAACTACACCGATTGTTTATAAGATCTCCTGTAGTCTTATGCAGTCGTTCAGGTCTCTAATTCTGCAATATAGCTTTACGTCATCAGCATAAAGTAGGTATTCAACATCCGCTCTCTGAATAAGATCATTTATAAATATATTGAAAAGGAGGAGGAGGTTTATCAAGTATGATTTAAAAAAAGATAATAACTTACCCGAAAAGCCAATTGCGATTAACTTGTTCAACAGAAAATCCCATGATCCAGCCGATCAAAGGCCTTAGAGCAATCAGTGTAAATCACATCGGTCTGCTCACCCCCTCAAGTGACTCCGCAAGGTCTTGCGTAAGACAAAATAAATTTGAAACCGTCGAACGGCCCTTTGCAAAACCGTGTTGTTGCAGTGATATCTGCGTGCTAATTGAATTATATAAATAACCATGTAATATGATTTCGAAGACTTTTTAAAAGTTATTAATAATGCTTATCGGTCTATAGTTTGTTACACAACTCTTGTCACCTTTTTTGAAAATAGGCGTAATACGTGATGTTTTCCATGTGTCTGGAAACACAGATGTGTCAAGTGATATTCAAATTGGTCAAAACGTAAGCCACGTCTCGATTTTTATCCAAAAAATGCCCTATTTTTCACAATGTGCCACGTTTACAACGATTTCACCATCTGTTCGTCCTGTATATAGGCAAATAAAATCCAATACAGGATTTAAAAATAATCTGGCGTTACTTACGCCAATTAGCAGAACAACATAAACAAATAATTCGAGTAATGGTATCATTAAATATATTTTAAGTATACGTATATGCAACAATTACGGCGACGTGGTGACAGGCCGTTTTAAGATCGTTTATTTACACGCAAGTGCTTCTTTATTTTTCTTTAATTTTTTCATCGTTTTCTTTCCATATTTCAATTTTCCATTTATTTAGATGTCTGGCCCCAAGACATTTAGATAATGGATATAGAAATATGATTGAAAATAATTTATACTAGTCAGATGAGACGAGTTCCGACATAAACAGAATAATTAAAATCTGTACTATACACTTGGATGTTTTTTAGCAATTTATACTGCTCACTAAATATGGAATGGTGCCTTGAAATATTTTCCGAGAATTGGAAAATTGCTCATATAACTCCAATCGACAGAAAGATAATGTAAGTAATTACAGAACTATAAGTAAAATTTATATATTGCTAAAATGTTGGAGAAAAGTATATGGTATGTAATGATATATTACTTGACTGGTGTATCGAAAACTCAATTTGGGTTTCGCGACGCTCTCGGTACCAGAGAAGCATTGTTCTCACTGCAAGAGCTTGTTCAGAGATGCTGGGATATGCGTCAAGACGCTTACATATATTTCATTGATTTTTCGAAGGCCTTTGATAACGTCCGACACGACAAACTCATCGAGATGCTTACGACAACAGAGCTAGAAGATATTAAGATAATTGGAAACCTTTATTAGGGACAACAAGCGAACGTAAATATTGACGGCAACATGTCAAACGAGATCGAGATCTGTAAGGGTGTCCGTCAAGACTGTGTTCTCTCCCCTACTGGCAGAACAAAGCGGTATAAAAGTAAACGGAGAGCATATCAACAATATCAGATATGCCGATGATAATGCCATTGTGGCCCATAATCTTGAGGACCTACAAAACTTAGTAGAAAGAGTGAGTGCATCAATATTCAGAACTATATGATCTTAGCCTCAATATTTCGAAAACCAAGTACATGGTAGCTTCTAAAAAACCATCCCATAACCGGGGGCCCCTGACAATTAACAACACAGTAGGAGAGCAGAGGATGATGTTCAATTATTTAGGTACTATAGTCTATGACACATGGGACTATGGTGCAGAAAGTAGATGTCGTGTCGAAAAGGCCAGGGTGGCATTCCTTCAAAAGATCTTAGCCTGAAACTGAAGATTAGAATGTTGCGCTGCTAGGTCTTCTCTGTTCTCTATTGAGTCGAATCGTAGACGACCAACGAAGTAATAAGGAGAATGAATGCCTTCAATATATGAGTATACCGACATATTTTGAAAAATCCCTGGACACAACATGTAACTAGTAACGAGTTGCTCAGGAGAATGGGAAAGAATCTGGAACTGATCTGGACGGTGAAAAAGGGCAAACTGGAATACCTTGGACATGTCATGAGACACGACCGGTATCAACTGATACTTCACAGCAAGCTTGAAGCAAAAAGAGGGCCAGGCAGAAGACGTCACGCCTGGCTGAAATACCTACGAGATTGGTTGGGTCAGTACATATTTTAGTAATCAAAGAAATTATAAGTGGTATAATATTTTACCTACTATTGTTAAAAAATTCAATATTACCGTTCATATAACTACAGGATACAAACCTAGGGAAATTAATAGGAAAAACCGGTCAAGTGCAAGTTGAACTTGCACAATTAGTGTTCCGTACGTAGATTGTTTTTAAATAAAAATTTTGTTAGGGTGGTATAAAATGATCAGTGACTTCACAAAACACACCCCAAATGAGTTTTCAACAAAGTTTGTTTCCAATCTTTACTGAAAACTGGTGACTTTGAAATTTTGTTTTTTTTATATACCAAATAAATTAGTAAAGGTAATGCACTCGTGATAATTTTCGTTCAATCTATACCCCGTGGAGAATATTCCAGAATTTTTTCAAAATTTTTTGATCAGTACTTTTCGAGATAAGGTAGGGGACAGCGATTTTTTAAAAGTAATACGAAGAAAAGTGTGCGTAAGTATTACATTATATATATATTTTTTACTCGTGTTTTCACAAGCTTTCATTTGACACCACACTCGATGACCTAGTAAAAAAAAATTTTTTCACTTCCGATTTCACCCCTCAAAACGAACCCCTTAAGTCAAAATTTATGTTACGGTGGTATAAAATGATCAGTGACTTCACAAAACACACCCCAAATGAGTTTTCAACAAAGTGTGTTTCCAATCTTTACTGAAATCTGATGACCTTGAAATTTTTGTTTTTTTTATGTACCATATAAATTATTAAAGGTAATGCACTCGTGATAATTTTCGTTCAATCTACACCCCGTGGAGAATATTCCAGAATTTTTTCGAAATTTTTTGGTAAATACTTTTCGAGATAAGGCCCGGGACAGCGATTTTTCGCGAATTTTTAAAAATAATACAAAGAAAAGTGCGCGCAAGTATAATATTATATATATATATATATATTTTACTCGTGTTTTCACAAGCTTTCATTTGATACCACACTCGATGACTTAGTAAAAATTTTTTTTTTTCACTTCCGACTTCACCCCCCAAAACTAACCCCTTAAGTCAAAATTTAATTCTCAAAACTACATGGCTCTGATGAGGCCATCAATTCCTATATTACTACCAAATTTCACCTTTCTATGTCAAATAGTTTCGGAGAAAATCGGGTGTGACAGACAGACAGACAGACAGACACCGAAGTGATCTTATAAGTGTTCCGTACGGAACACTAAAAATCAAGAAAATATATTATTAAATTCGTTTACTTATAAGAAAACCATTGACTTAAAACACACCAAATGAGAAAACGACTTTTTTAGAATACTAAAGCAAAGAGAAGCGTTCGATAAAGGATATACTCCGAATTGCTCTACGGAAATCTTTCAAGTAAGAGAAGTATAACTTAACAACTACATACCTCTTAAAAGATGCTAATAATGAAAATATTGAAAGAAGTTTTTATTCTGAAGAGTTTTAGTAAGTAAAACATTCTGACGCATATTTAGTAGAAATGATTTTAAGAAAGAAAGGAAATACAGTCTTTGTTAAATGGTTAAGATTTCACAAATCTCGCAATTCATGTATTTTAAAAAATGTATTATAATATATAAAAAATAAAAGATCAAATTCACGTGGATAAGAAACACAAAACAATAATGGAACCAACACATAAATAAAATTTCCGAACGACGATTAGTGAAAATGGGTCGAGATAAATCATCAATGGGCCGAAGGAGTATAGGACGCCCACGAAAAAGATGGAACGACGACCTGTAGCGACGATACATTAAAGAAAAACAGGCAGGAATACCTAATATAAAGAAGAAGAAGAAGAAGAAGGTTAGATTAAGTTATTTTTTCTGTAATTATTATATTGTAAATAGTGAATATGGTTCTTTGAAGTACTTGTCCTGTTAGCATCCCAAATAAATAAATAAAATGAATCATTTGACCAAATATACTCTAAAAAAATGTTAACTTTCTTGATTGACTTCTGACAATTGTAGCGCCGCCACAGATAAATACAAAGGCGATTTCATTAATTTTACAGGGGGTTGGAAAGTGGTCGACTATTTAGGCAGTAGCGGCAAAATATTAACTCAAAGGTAAATTTGGCACATTGTATTTCAGTTCGCTTTCTTTCACACTGGATTAAAGATACTTGTGACAACTAGATTTATTGTACAAATGGCGTGTAATCTCCTGGGGGTACAGGGGCGTACAAGAAAATTCCAAAATTGTAGAATTTTAAGTACAGTTCTAGAATAATATAACATCAGCTGTATCTGGAGCGTAGTGATTTGAAGTGGATGTAAGGACGTGTCGTCAGCATACAATGCCAAATTGGTATTATTTGTTTTAAAGATATTGATCGTAAATATAATATTAGCGATATTAAGAAATTTTTGGAGTTCTAGCCTCCATTGTCTTTTCCTGTGTGATAATTCAATCAATCATGACTCAAGATAAGTAACAGGTGGATTTGAAATGTACCAGGAAAAACCAAAATGAATTAATTTCAGTAAGAGTTGCTTGTATCACACCCTATCAAAAGCCTAACACATGTCTCCTCTTATCGAAGGAATTTACGAAGTTGTGCTGGAGAAGTCTTAATGCATACGTGTAGCCTCGTGGCCAGAATGAAAGCCATATTGCTTTTCAGATGTAATACTGAGATTTTCTGCTTTACGTACGACCTTTTGGAAGCAGTCTTTTATATGGAGGACTTCGTCCCTCCAGAATTATTTTCCCTGGACTCTCTTCCATCCAGTATAATTTACAGAAATTAAAGGCCAACGTGAATCATGCCCATAAAAAACAATCTTTTTCACTTTTAGAGAAAGTAGCTAAATTTCAGGATGTTTTCAATACTTTGAGACCGGAATAGCTTGTATATAAGAAAGGTGCTGAGGCCAAAATGCAGACAACTCTACTTATATTCTGATGTTGTTATGCCATTTTTATTATTTTAGAAAAAAATTATCTACACCACTGGATGTCAAACTGACCAAACAAAATTCAAAAATTTCAACAAATATAGGTGTTACGGGCGGCAGATCGGACATAAGAGATAACTTACCCTATACAATACTCTTCACCTGGGGGTTGAAGCTTATGCTTCATCCCTCCACAGGGTGTCGAAATCAGCAGGGGTTCAGTGGCAAAACAAATGAACTATAGGATTTATGTATACAGGATGCGACACGAATAAGGGGCCCACAATTAGACATAATGACGGTGTGTGGCTACCAAAAGGTGTTTTAAGTAGGCGATTGTTGAATAGGGCTATTAAAAATGTTGTTTCCGGATTAAAGTGAAGTTGCTATTTTTATATTAGTGTACAGTTTTATAACTTAAAGCTCGATAAGAATAGGATTTTCCTTAAGTGTCAAAATATTCTGTTTACTCAACAGTACTACCTCTTATTTAGCAAGCGGGATATTATATTTACACACACTCCTCCAAAAAATAAAATGCCTGTCTATTCCACAACAGGACTGCGTTTATATGGGATAAACAAAGTAGTGACAACTAATTTTATGTCTTTGTCATAACCGCCAAAACCTGCACAATAAATATCACCTCTTTCAGAGGTTGAATTGGTTACCAGTTTGGTCAACATGTCAGTTTGAAATTTTTAGTAAAATTGCTCCCAACATCAACAACATCTTTTGAAATGGTTTATGCATGTGGGTGTTTTTAGTGTTCCGTACGGAACACTTATAAGATCACTTCGGTGTCTGTCCGTCTGTCTGTCTGTCTGTCCGTCTGTCACACCCGATTTTCTCCGAAAGTTGAAATTTGGTAAAAATATAGGAATTGATGGCCTCATCAGAGCCACGTAGTTGTGAAAGTTAAATTTTGACTTAAGGGGTTAGTTTTGGGGGGTGAAATCGGAAGTGAAAAAAAAATTTTTTACTAGGTAATCGAGTGTGGTGTCAAATGAAAGCTTGTGAAAACACGAGTAAAAAATATATATATAATGTAATACTTGCGCGCACTTTTCTTTGTATTATTTTTAAAAAATCGCGAAAAATCGCTGTCCACCCGCTTTATCTCGAAAAGTACTTATCAAAAAATTTTGAAAAAATTCTGGAATATTCTCCACGGGGTGTAGATTGAACGAAAATTATCACGAGTGCATTACCTGTAATAATTTATCTGGTATATAAAGAAAAAACAGAAATTTCAAGGTCATCAATTTTCAGTAAAGATTGGAAATAAACTTTGTTGAAAACTCATTTGGGGTGTGTTTTGTGAAGTCACTGATCATTTTATACTTCCGTTACAACATTTTTTATTTTAAAAGCATTCAACGTACGGAACACTAATTGCGAAAGTTCAACTTGCACTTGACCGGTTATTTTTTTTATTAACAGAGGAAGGAAATACAGTCATGATGACTAAGTTGTCCAGTGGAACGCTAAGAAGCTGCTTGAAAAACCGTAAAACTTTTATGTTCTTACAATGGAACAAAAAGGTACCACAAGAAAAAATCTGCTTACAAAAAAAACTTTATTTGTAATGTAACCTGGATATTGAAGTATGATCTTGAGACAATAAGGCTATGAATCGACTAGAACACATCTGCATTAGCAAGAGTGAAAAAGCAAAACAAAACTCGAATACTAAAGCTACGCTTATTGTGTTGTTTGACATAAATGGCGTCATATCGGCAGCGTGGATGCCAGATAGAACAACAAGTAAACAGCATTGTTATAAAGGCGTTCTGAAAAAGTTAAAAGAGTCTGCATAAAAATAGCAGACCTGTGGAAAAATGAATTCATTCCTCTTCAAGAGAATATGCCTTCATAAAAAGGTGCATGAAGTAGTTTTTACCGTTAAATACTCATACTTCACTCAATATTCACTAAACTAAGCTCCATGTCACTTTTCTCCCTCCTCCCTAGATTGAAATCGGTGATGAGTGGAACAAATTTCCAGTCAATTGATTCAGTAAAGACACTAGATCAGTAATATCAGAGGGAGATCTAACTTATGTAACACATGTTTGGAACAACGTAATTCAACATTTGAGAGAATCTCAAGCGGTTACACTGGATATATTTAAGGCATTTGACTGTGTTTGGTATGACGGATTGTTACGCTCTTATGGTATGTCTAAACAGTTTTCTTTATGGCTTTCCTGTTTCTTTAGAGCGCGTTCTTTACGAGTAGCACTCGATGGAATTTTTTCTAGACTCTACAGCAACTGTTAATTCTGTATAAAGCTCAAATTCGACCAACGATGGTATACTGCTCCCACATTTGAGGTTCTGCTCCCAAATATACACTACATTTGTTTGATTTTATTCCGAAGAGGGCTGTTCGCCTGATTGGAGATCCAGAGCTCACCTTAATTTTTTGTGATATTGAAAAACGGTTGGTGACTTGAGTCTATTCTACAAATATTTTCATGGAAATTGTTCATGGAAGTAGCCCGCTTACTTCCTCCCAGAGCGGGAGGAGTGCAGCTTGTCACTTCTCGTGCAACCATTTTCAAGCAGTCTTTTATATGGAGAGCCCCATCCCTTTGGAATAATTTGTCCAGAATTTATTTCCCATAGAGTCCAGTTTACATAGATTCAAGACCAACATAGCGCAAGAGGAGGAAGACCTCAGTTATATGGTAAGAAAACTGAAAGAAGAATACACTAAAGCAGGATTAGCAATAAACTTTGATAAAACGGAATATCTAACAACAAAGGAGGGAAACGTGGAGAATCTAGAAGTAGATAACGAAACAATAATCAAAGGAAGGATAGATTTAAATATCTAGGAACCATCATTTCAAAAAACGCAACATCAGAAGAAGAGATTAAAGCTGGATTAGGACAAACGCGGACATGCATAAGACAATTAAATTCGATCCTGTGGGACAAGCACATTACAAAGAGAAACACACGCATATATAAATCAATAATACAAAGCATAATGATATACGGGTCAAAAACATGGACGATCAACAAAAAGAAATGAATCTAAAATTAACGCGGTAGAGATGGAGTATTGGAGAAGGTGTTGTAGAGTGACACGTATGGAGAGAATAACCAATGAAGAAATAAGAAGCAGAATGAACATCAAAGAGAACGCAATAAATACCATTGAAGAAAAACGATTAAAATGGTATGGACACATAAGACGAAGCGAAGATAATAGGTGGATAAAGAAAATAACGGAGTGGAGCCCTATAGGGAGAAGAAAAAGAGGAAGACCCAGACGATCGTGGAGAGACGATGTGGACGAGGCTATGAAGGACAGGGGTCTAACAGGTGGAGACTGGGAAGATAGAAACGGATGGAATCAAAGGCTGAGAGAAGGAAGAGAGCGTCAGCTGTAGAAAATCTTTGTTATATATACGAGGCTGGTTTGAAAAGTCCGTGCAAAAATAAAAACTACTTATGTGTTTGGGGTAAACCTTTTTTATTTTTCGACATAGTCTCCTTTTAGGCTTATACACTTCGTCCAACGATGTTCTAGTTTGTTGATCCCTTCCGAATAATAGGATTTGTCCAAGTCTGCAAAATATCCATTAGTGTCTGCAATCACCTCCTCGTTTGAATAAAATCTTAGTCCCGCCAGCCATTTCTTCAAATTGGGGAACAAACAGTAGTCCGAGGGAGCCAAGTCTGGAGAATAGGGGGGATGTAAAACGAGTTGAAATCCTATTTCCATTAATTTTGCGACCACAACTGCTGAGGTGTGTGCTGGTGCGTTGTCGTGATGGAAAAGGACTTTCTTGTGGGCCAATCGCGGGCGTTTTTCTTGCAGCTCGGTTTTCAAACGGTCCAATAACAATGAATAATATTCACCTGTAATAGTTTTACCCTTTTCCAGATAGTCGATGAGGATTATCCCTTGCGAATCCCAAAAGACAGTCGCCATAACCTTTCCGGCCGAAGGAACGATCTTCGCCTTTTTTGGTGCAGATTCCCCCTTGGTAACCCATTGTTTAGATTGTTGTTTGGTCTCAGGAGTATAGTAATGTATCCATGTTTCATCCACAGTGACGAAACGACGTTTAAAGTCCACCGGATTCTTCTGGAACAGCTGCAAACCATCCTTGCAACACTTCACACGATTCCGTTTTTGGTCAAGCGTGAGCAATCGCGGCACCCATCTTGCGGATAGCTTTCTCATGTCCAAATGTTTATGCAAAATATTATGTACCCGTTCAGTCGAGATGCCCACAGCACTAGCAATCTCACGCACCTTAACTCTTCTGTCATCAATCACCATATCATGGATTTGATCAATGATTTCTGGAGTCGTAACCTCCACAGGCCGTCCAGAACGTTCAGCGTCACTTGTGCCCATATGGCCAGTCCGAAAATTTTGAAACCACTTATAAACTGTTCTAATCGAAGGTGCAGAGTCACCATAATGTTTATCAAGCTTCTCTTTAGTCTCCTGAGGCGTTTTACCTTTCATAAAGTAATGTTTAATCACCACACGAAATTCTTTTTCGTCCATTTCTTGAAAATCACTCGACTTCCTTGATTCACACGAATGCCAAACACAAAGAAATAGACCAATATGGCTGAAACTTGGTGTGCATTCATTCAAGAGATGCTACTAACTAAACATGACCTCGATATGCGCCGGTGGTGCCATCTCTCGGACTTTGCACGGACTTTTCAAACCAGCCTCGTATAAGACCAACATGAATCGCTTTTTCCGCACACGTGTCGCTTCTGTAGAGCTTTAGCGATTTCCTTGCAGCAAGAATGCTATGCTCATGAAAAAAATTGGTCTAATAACATACCTCACCATTGTTAACAGAATATATTGACCTTCGCAATTTTCTCAAAATAAAACTGACACTCTTGAGAATATGATCCGTAGCGGCAATACAACAAAGACATAGAAGTTTAAATAAAATACATAATTGTTGCAAAATTCCCTCACAACAAACCACCAGGTGTTCACAGACATTGTGGCGTGTTCGATAAAGAATTTGCTTGAAATACACTTATTTCTGTAAATTGCACATTTTAAAATATTGTTTTTTCATTTAGTAGAAGTTCTTTCACCTCATACTATAAAAAAAACTGTCTGAATGTGTGGTGTGATTTTTCTTAAATAGAAATTCCCATTGACTTGTGTTAACGTAGACTCGCACGATGAGGATCCTAGGAATTTATGTAGGTCTACGAATCTTGAGGTTAGAATACTGAAAATATGCAGTACGTTTGCAAATTTCTCTGTAATATTACAGGAATTGTAAGGAATCAAACTGTATGCTTATTCCGAAAATCATAATGGCAACTTAAATTGACTGAAAAGCACAGCAATATATCTTTCTTAGTCATTCGAGAAATTTTCCCAATTAAATTGATGTTTTCGCTCCATGTAGCCTTAATTTGACATCGGTGGATTTTCTCTTGTTAGTATACCTCATAACTAAAGTCTACAGTAATAATCCATGCTCCCTGGAAAAATTGAAAAATTATATCCTCCAAGAAATTCATTTTCTTTATTGACTTACAAGAAAGGCATAGGCATCTTACTTCCATTAAATGAACGTTGTCTTGACATGGTGAAAAAGTATACTTATTCCAAGTTAAGTATTTACAATAGTGTTCCTAATCTAAACTTAAACTAGGAAATATGTTGTTTAACATGATTATGACCGAATCTAACTTAATCTAGGGCCTATGCTAACTTAACCTAATTTTACATTCTTCTATCATGGTGAGTTGGGAGGGCCATCATCTTCGTCCGAGAGAGGGTCTCGGGAATTGGTTGCGGGCATGGGGGCGGGTTAGAAATGGCAGAGATCATGAAAATAACATTCCAAAAGATGATCCATTTTGTACTGGTCTCCTATAATTGTTAATGTGGAGAAGAATCCTGCTTATTGGGTTGGATGATATATAAAAAGATGCCACTGAATTGCATTTTAGCCTATGAGATACTGGGCAGATTCAGAAATGAGATCTTCGATAGATCGCATGGGCCAAGCCAGCCAGCCTCTGAGGTGGCGGCGCCTCAAAACTCAAAATTCCATTAATATTTTTTATCTTAGTATTATAATTTCTAAGGAAGGTAGCTGCTCTTCCCTGTCCGCCCTTGGCTACGCCCATGATAGCTCGTGCTTCAGAAACGGTACACGGTGGGAAAGATGAAAAAGGTCTCTATTTTTTAAATAATCCTCATTTGGGCGTTGAACTTTTTACTGTATACATTGAAATCTTTATAATTTGCTCATTTAATGTATGTTTCCAAAGTCGCTGACTGAGAAAATAGTCATTTTAGCGAAAAATTTGAGAATTTTAAGCTGTTGACCAAGTTTAGTTATTTTTAACTTCTTTTCGTAGTTTTTATAGTTTAATATTATTCATTTTTATATGCCTCGTACAAGTAGATTATTATCTTTAACCGCTTAACGACTGTACCCGAGATAACTCGGGCACGGTCAACGTTTCGATTTTCCTATGCCCGAGTTAACTCTCTCATCTCTAATTTTTATGGATGTTACGCGCCATCACCCGAACTGTCTCGTGAAAAGCGGGAACACGCATTTTTTACACATTTAACTCAAACCTCTCGGGTCTTGTCGGATTTTTGCGACTGTTTATTTGATCTTGAGGCAAAATAAGCTGCCAGCGGGTAAATTTAGTTTGTGTTGCGACTTGATAAGTTTTGTTGCGCTGCTTCTGTGAATTAAATTTTACGTGAGTTTTTGTCTACAATAAGTAAATATATTTATTATACCTGTTATTTACATTTTAGTAGCTGAAACCCAAGTACTTAGTATATCATGGACAGGCACGATTACGATCTGTCAGATGAGTCAGAAGTTGACGAACCAATAGACGAAAGTGGCTCTGATACATCTTACGGCAATATTTCAAGTAGTAGCTCGAATTCAGATAATTCGGCGGATTTACTTGAAGCACGTGATTGGTTTGAATTGCAACCTGATTCCCCAGCCCCACCATCATTCCCTTTTACGGCTGTACCGTCTATAAATTGTGTATCCTGCAATGATTGGAACATGTTGGATTTTTTTGAACAGTTCGTTGACGACGATCTGGTTGGCCATATAGTAACAGAAACCAACAGGTATGCTGAGCAAAAAAAAAGAGGAAAAATGTGGTACCCTGTGACTAGCGAAGAAATTAGAGTCTTTTTAGGATTGACAATTTTATAAAGCGTTATAAAAAAACCAGAATTGCGTCAATACTGGTCAACCGATCTTCTTTTGGTGACGCCCTTTTTTGCCAATTGTATGAGCAGAAATAGATTTGAGGCTATCCATCAAAACATCCATTTTTCTAATAATGATGAATTTGATGAAGTAACTCATCCAAACCCAAAACTTAATAAAATATGGCCAGTATACGAAAAATTGGTTAGCAAGTTTCAAGAACTGGTCGTACCTGAAAAAAAACCTGTCTATTGACGAAAGTCTCCTTTTATATAAGGGTAGACTTGGTTGGATCCAATACATTCCACTAAAAAGAGCACGATTTGGTATAAAAACCTATTTACTGTGTGAATCTAAAAGTGGTTATGTATGGAATTTTATCATCTACACTGGAAAACAAACCAACCTTGACAAAGACTATGAAAATCTACCAATTTCGTCGCAAGTTGTCATGACGCTGTCTAAGCCATTGTTAGAGAAGGGCTATTGCATAACGATGGATAATTTTTATAACTCCCCCCAGCTTGCGGATTTACTTATTACAAAGAAAACCGACGTTTATGGAACACTAAAATTAACACGGAAAGAAGTTCCTTCAGAGCTAAAAAAAAAGAAGCTGAAAAAAGGAGAAGTTGTAGCCTTTCAAAGAGGTAAAGTTTGTGTCCTAAAGTGGAAAGACAAGAAAGATGTTTCTTTGATTTCAACCATTCATACGAACACCTGTGTAGAGGTAGAAAAACCAAGAGAGATTATAATAAAGCCGAAAGTTGTCATCGATTATAACGACACCATGGGCGGTGTTGATCGGGTGGATCAACACTTAGCAGACTACAACCTTCCAAGAAAGCGTGGAAAAAAGTATTACAAAAAAATATTTTTTCATTTATTAGATTTGGCACTGTGGAACTCTTTTGTGTTATATCAAAAAACTGGAGGAACAAAGTCAGCACTAGTTTATAGGTTGGATCTAATCAAACAGATCATGGAAAAATATCACCGCACGGAATTTTCTTCTAGAAAAGGACGACCTTCAAGCCAACCTACACCACTTAGACTGACAGGTCGTCATTTCCCTGAGTGTATCCCGGCAACCGAAAAAAAAACAATTTCCAACTCGGCAATGTGGTGTATGCTGTAGAGTGCGTGATGCCCGCGGCAAAAAAAGTTCGAAAGGAAACACGCTACTACTGCCCTATTTGTGACGTACCGCTCTGTGTTACACCCTGCTTTAGAGTATATCATACAGTTAGTACTATTTAGTTGATAAGATAAGCCACTTTTTTATTATTTGGCTCAAATTTTGTTTCAAATTAGCATTTCTTTGAACGCCCGAGTTAATTCGGGTGATGTCAAGAACAGAATTAAAATGTTTTATTTTTTGTGAAAACACTTGTTTTTTTTGAAACTTTGAAAAAACATATTTGGTAAGTCCTATTTGCAGATTTAACACATACCATAAAAAAAAAAATCGGGCATTTTGGTCCTACTTTCCCAAATAAATTCCGTCGTGAAGAGGTTAAATAATTCTCACTTAATAAATCTCAACTGAAAATAAAGAAATAAATTTTTTAAATAAATTGAAAATTGGCCATTTATTGAAAACTAGATTAATTTTTGCTAAAATTGTTATAATATCCATTATTAAGTCCTTAAAATAATATTGTTGAACCAGAAATTCTTCCTTCTTTCTTTAACGGCTGAAAAAAAACTATAAAAAAATAGCGGCAAATAACCAAAATTGGCCAATAACTTAAAATCTTCAAAATTTTTTCTAAAATCACTATTTTTACAGGAATCAGTGACCTCAGAAACACATATTACCATAAGCAAATTATCGAGATTTTAACGTATATAGTAAAACTAGCCCTGCCCGCGGCTCCGCTCGCGTGGACTTGATTCACGACTATCGTCACTGCTTATTCCTTATGTTACCTAACGTAATAAAATATCTGCCATTATTTCCCCTTATCTGCCATTATTTCTTCTTATCTCCCATTATCTCTACATAATTTCCATTATCTAGGCTTATCTCTGCTCATCTCCCATTATTTCTCCTTATCTCCCATTATCTCACCTTATATCCCATTATCTAGGCTTATCTCGACTTATCTGGCAATATTTCTCCTTATCTCCCATTATTTCTCCTTATCTCCAATTATCTCACCATAACTCCCATTACCTAGACTTATATCTGCTTGTCTCTCATTATTTCTCCTTATCTCCCATTATTTATACTTATCTCCAATTATCTCACCTTATCTTCCATTAACTAGGCTTATCTCAACTTATCTCGCAATATTTCTCCTTATCTGCCATTATTTCTCCTTATCTCCCATTATCTCACTATAACCCCCATTATTTAGACTTATCTCTGTTAATCTCCCATTATTTCTCCTTATCTCCCATTATTTATACTTATCTCCCATTTTTTCACCTTATGTCCCATTATCTAGGCTTATATCGAATTATATAGAACATATCATACGTATAAATTTATAAAAACACGTAAATCGGATAAGTGGTTCTCAAGTGATAAGCACTCTAACGGACAGACGGACAGACAGAGAGACGTTGCATTTTATATATATTATATTCTTTGCAACATGATATTGTTCCATATTTACTGGTTTAGGCAGTGTATTGCAAGAGAACACGCTAACGGTAACCTTTTTTCCAACTTGATGCACTATTATCGTCACTGCTTATTCGTTATGTTACCTAACGCAATAAAATATATCCTATAACCTGGCCAGAGAACATATGTATGTTTTAAAAAAAAGTACGTAACGCACTAACGGGTAGACAGACAGACAGAGAGACGTTGCATTTTATATATTATATAACCTGGCCAAAAAATATATGTATGAATTTAAAAAAAGACACGTAAATTGGATAAGTGGTTCTCGCGTGATAAAGGCGCTAATGGACAGACAGACAGACAGAGAGGCATTTTATATATATTATAGTATATAGATTATAGATATTCTCTGCTACATCATATTGTTCCATATTTAATGGTTTAGGCTGTGTATTGCAAGGGAACGCGCTAGCGGTAAACTTTTTTTCCGACTTCATTCACTATTATCGTCACTGCTCATTCCTTATACTACCTATCGTAATAAAATATAACCTGTAACCTGGCCAGAGAACATATGTATGTTTTAAAAAAAAAAAGTACGTAAATCGGATAAGTGGTTCTCCAGTGATAAGCGCACTAACGGACAGACAGACAGACAGACAGACAGACAGAGAGACGTTGCATTTTATATATATTATAGAAGTTCATCGCCCAAAAGAGTATTTAAAAAAGAAAGAAAACTTCGTCCCACTATGCGGTAGGCTAGCACTCTTATGTGGGATAACATTCTGAACTTGATAGAGTTAGTTCTCCAAAAAATAATCCTTCTAGCCTTTTTGCTAGGCGCTAAGCCCAGCAACTACTCCTGCTAAGACAAATTCTTATTTTCAGTTCGTTTTTTCTGGACCACTTTCTTGTTTTGGTAAAAATAACACGATTTCTGAGTGGGATGCAATGCCACCACCTCAAAGCTAGTCTCTCTATCTTGAAAGATAAATTATTACTAGAATCAAAGAGAAAGAAAGCTGGATTAACTAAGAGAACTAAAATTATTGAATAAATGATAAATTTTATACCAAATTTAGTCACTAACATAAAATATGAATAAAAAAAATCAGATCGTCCGCATAAATACGATTTAAAATCATCTAAAAAAGGTATTAGCATATTGTAACACTTGTTATTAGGATGATTAGTCATCATCGGCCAGGTGATCGCTTTCGGTCACTTTAAAGTTCCGTTTGATACCCATTTTTATGCAAATTTAACAATTTACACGCCTGAATGGACTTTGTATATTTAATAATTATCTGGTTAACATACGGTCCGTTTCTACAGGATGTCTTGAAAATGTCTTGATATGTCTGGAATTATATCGTCCTTTGCCAGCGCCCGCTGGTGGATTTCTTTCAGATACCTTCAGTTTTCACGTCCTGCGACTCCAGGACTCTATAGTGCCTTATATTCTCTTCCTTCTTTACATTAACAATTTGCTAGAAAAGGCTAAAAAATTATATACAAATCATATTAAATGATTCAGTGATTTTCCAGCAGCACGTCTGCTGTCCCCACAAAAAGGAATCCATCCAGTATATTCTTCTCATTTACAGAACTTACGGCTCATTATTTAAAACCATTTAAATCACTTTCGTATCTGCATCCCATCAACGCCTACTAATTCAGAGATGTCGCTGCCCTTTGTAACAAAAGAAAGCTGCTACGTTGCATTTCGATTATCGCGCGCTTTAGCAAATGTATCTGATTCGGTCGCCATGTTACCAATATGGAAATCGGGCGCATTTTCGTGCATGCACGAGTTTAGGTGTGGAATTCGAAATGAGGGTGATTTTTTGTCTTATTTTGTAAATAAGCTCTAGATTAATCATGAGCTTCCTACGACACGGATTCTTCGGCCTACTGAGGTTAATATGCTCTGTCATTGAGTCGGTTTACACTGAAGAGTGAAGATTTAGTAAATTTTTGGTTCGATTTTTAGACTACTCTGTCTTTGAACCTACTATGTATTTACTTATTTTAGGGAAATAAATTAAATTTTAGATCAGTAGAATGGGAAAAAGGAATACTACATAGGGTGAAAAATCAAGAGACTTTCGAAGAAAAAATAATGTTTTTGCCAAGAAGCGATTTTATTTTTCAACATAATGAAGTGTCAGTATATATCGGAGAGAATAGTAATGGTTAAACTAAGAATAAACAACAAAAAGACAATTGTAGTGGGAATTTATACACCTTAAATCGTAAGTATAGTAGTAAGATTAGATTAGTAGGTGCAGATATTTGGTTTTTAAAGTCATGCAAGAAATTTAAAGTTTTTCCTAATTTTATTAAGGTTAATTTACCAAAATCAAACATTTCAGAAAAAGTTTCATTCTTTGCTAAACAAAAATGGCTTGACTTAGAAATCAAGAATTTGTACACAAAACGTAGTATGTTAGAAGTAGAATCATACAGAATATTCAAAAAACTTACTTCAGGATTAAACAATATTGAATATGAAGTATGGAGCGAGTTCCAGAGGAAAATGTTTTTAGTTATTGATATTCAATATAAAAAGAAATTCACTATTCTAAGTGAAAAATTAAAAAAGCTCTTGCCGAAGAAGAATAGTCCTCAGGAACTCGTAAATATTGTAGAAAATCATTCATCTCAATCCTTTACACGAAATGAAATTCGCATCTTAAACAAAGGTCTTAACTTTGCAGTACCCCCTCCTAGAGATAATTTGTCAGAAATAGTTGCTCACATTGAAAGTTCAATTAGTACACTTCCAGAAAATAGTAAATCCTTTGTTAGGGAAGCATGTCGCAATCAAATATCGAAAAACATAGTTAACAACACAAATTCTAATTCACGAAAAAACATAAAAGCGGATAAAGGAAATAAGGTTGTTATATTGGATAAGAAAGATTACTTTGAACGCGTAGATAATCTTATCGAATCTGGCCCTTATGAAAAGGTAATAAGAAATCCATTACCGAGAATGATATCAGAGGTTAAAAATTCTTTAAAAAAAATGTAAGAACCTTGTCTCCGATTCGCTAAAATTTAAATTAAATGTGAGTAATCCGACCATACCAAAATTGTATTGCTTACCCAAAATTCACAAACCTGGAAAAGCAATGCGACCCATTGTTTCATCGGTCGGATCACCCACATATTTAATATCCAAATGGTTATCAAAAGAACTTGAGAAGTTACCATTAAATACTTTCGCAGTGAATAATTCGTTAGAATTCATTAATAAAACAAAAAATCTAGTTCTTAATGAAGGTGAAGTCTTAATTTTTTTTGATGTTAGTTCTTTGTTCCCAAGTGTGCCAATCCCACAAACTTTACAATATCTCGAAGAATTACTTAGAATGAATGACTTTGAAGACGAAATTATTCGTGAATACTTAACATTATCTAAACTTTGTATGGAACAAAATTATTTCCAATATAACAATCAATTTTATGTTCAGAAAGAAGGAACAGCTATGGGTAATTGCTTGTCACCCTTCATAGCCAATTTATTCATGAGTAAGTTTGAAATCGAAGCCAGTCAAGAATTCGAATATTTCCCAAGGGTATGGTATAGGTATGTGGATGATATTTTCGCGATTTTTGATACAAAGAGAGCAAATATTAATGATTTTGTTTCTAAATTAAATAGCCGGTATGATTCCATTAAATTCACTTACGAAGTTGAGAACAAAGGACAATTGCCTTTTCTAGATATTTTAATTATTAAAAATAATAATAGATTAGAATTTGATATCTATAGGAAGGATACAGTAACAGATAGATATATTCCTAAAGATTCATTTCATTGCAAACAACATAAATTAGCCTCATTACATTTTTTATTTCATCGTTTGGTCACTTTCCCTCTGAACAGAGTAAACTTCAATAAAGAAAGGAATCGTATTAGAAATATAACTAGAGTTAATGGTTACGACGATGACTTAGTAAATAAGCTAATAAATAGACATAAATTTAGGTTTAATATTCAGAATTCCACCTTTTTTACACGCGAAGAAAATAACACCAAATATGTCTCCATACCATATAATCCGAAATATAGCAAGGGACTCAATAAGGTATTTAATAAGGTAGGCCTCACCTTAGTCTATAAGCCATCAGACAATCTGAGGAATATCTTAGGAAATCCCAAAGATAAGATTCCTAATTGTGAGAAAAGTGGAATTTATGAAATTAGTTGTAATGATTGTGACAAAAAGTATGTTGGACAAACTAAAAGGTCAATTAAAACACGATTTAAAGAACATTTAGCACACTTAAGATACAATAGAACAGAAAAGTCTAGCATTGCCGAACATGCCCTTGAAGCTGATCATACTGTAACATTAGATAATCTAAGATTAATAAAAAATGTATCTGATAGGAGATTGTTGAACGCATACGAAAGTATGGAAATCATAAAATGTAAAAGTAGTTTAAATAAAGACAGAGGGCCTATTCCTTATAGTCCCCTCTACTGGGTACTTGACCGGAACTGAAGGCCTTGCCTATATCATTAGTTCCGCTTGAGTAATTCAAGGGTTAGACTAAGTATAAATAGGGTAGATTTGTAGTTTTAGCTTCAGTCAATCATCGCTCCTAATAAAGCTAACATGGTTAACGAAACGCGCGTCGAGTGCAAAAGTAAAGTGTTTGGTGTAGTGGTGATATATACTGAGTAGCACCTTAAAATTGTAAACCAGAAAAAGACACTGAATAATTCTATGAAGAACTCCAGAAAATAATAGATGAGATACCAATCAACAAAACAATAATCATAATAGGTGACTATAATGCAAGAGTTGGAAATGAGGAGTTAAACAGAGATTTAATGAAAACATAAACAATTACAACGGGGAGCTTATGATAAATTTCTGCGCTACAAATGAGTTGTGAATAAATAATACATACTTTGACCATAAGGAGCAATATAAATATACATTCGAGAACACTAGAGGTAACAGATCAATGATAGATTATGTCCTAACAAACAGAGAAATACATCCATATAATTAGACGTAAGAAGCTTGACATCACCAAACGTAGGAAGTGATCATAATTTAGTGATGTTTAAACTAAGGTGAAACATAAAAAACACAAAGCAACATCAAAATAAGGAACTGGTAACAAAGTTAAAAATAGAAATCTACAGGAAGAATCAACGAGAAACCTGTACCAGAGAAGAATGAAAGAATGAATCAGAATAAATCAAATAAATGACAATGATAACATAAATGACGGTTGGTTAAAAATAAAAACAAATGTATTAAAAGCTGCATGTGAGGCATTAGGGACTAAAATTGTCGATAAAAATAAAAAATGGAGAACAAAAACACCATGGTTCAGTGCAGAAATCGAAGAGAAATGTCGTGAAAAGAAAGAAAGCTATCTAAAGTACAGGTCAATCGGGACAGATGAGGCCTACCAAAGATATAAAAGAATACGAACAGAAACCCACGAATTAGTAAGAAGAACAAAAACGGTATACTGGGAGAGATACACAAAAAAATTAGAATCAGACTTCTATGGTCAACAAAAACAAATATGGAGATTCATAAGACAGCAGAGAATTGAGATTAAAAATTAATAGAGTATACACACGTGGAGAAAGGAATTATAAGATAGAATAGACTTTCAGATGAATGGAGAACAGCGACAGTTGTACTAATGCACAAGAAGGAATAAAAAGAAGATCCAAGTAACTATACAGGCACAAATCTACTACACTGTGTGTAAAATTGTTTTTAATTTATTATTAATATTGAAGAAAACTATCATTTCCAGTGTTTCTTGAAGTTGTTAATCCCGACTTAACAAAAAAAATAAACGGTAAGATACAATGAATTGTACCAAATACGCACACCTAGTACTCAATCGGAGGCTGACACAGCAGCCACAAACCGACAGAGTGGTTGGCACAGCCAACACTAAAGGCAGGCAGCGAGATTTGCGAGGAATCAACCTCAGACCTTATGTGGTTTAACGTAAAACAACTTAAAATAGGCAAAAAGCCCATATTTAAGCAGTCTACCCAACTGTTCTCTTATTCGTCCATCCATCCCGAGACGCGTTTCGCCGTATCACGGCTCATCAGTCGGGCTAGGATCGACGAAGAAGAGAACAGAATTTTAAGTACTTTATTCCGGCACTTACGGAACACAACGGTAAGATACAATGAATTGTACCAAATACGCACACCTAGTACTCAATCGGAGGCTGACACAGCAGCCACAAACCGACAGAGTGGTTGGCACAGCCAACACTAAAGGCAGGCAGCGAGATTTGCGAGGAATCAACCTCAGACCTTATGTGGTTTAACGTAAAACAACTTAAAATAGGCAAAAAGCCCATATTTAAGCAGTCTACCCAACTGTTCTCTTATTCGTCCATCCATCCCGAGACGCGTTTCGCCGTATCACGGCTCATCAGTCGGGCTAGGATCGACGAAGAAGAGAACAGAATTTTAAGTACTTTATTCCGGCACTTACGGAACACAACGGTAAGATACAATGAATTGTACCAAATACGCACACCTAGTACTCAATCGGAGGCTGACACAGCAGCCACAAACCGACAGAGTGGTTGGCACAGCCAACACTAAAGGCAGGCAGCGAGATTTGCGAGGAATCAACCTCAGACCTTATGTGGTTTAACGTAAAACAACTTAAAATAGGCAAAAAGCCCATATTTAAGCAGTCTACCCAACTGTTCTCTTATTCGTCCATCCATCCCGAGACGCGTTTCGCCGTATCACGGCTCATCAGTCGGGCTAGGATCGACGAAGAAGAGAACAGAATTTTAAGTACTTTATTCCGGCACTTACGGAACACAACGGTAAGATACAATGAATTGTACCAAATACGCACACCTAGTACTCAATCGGAGGCTGACACAGCAGCCACAAACCGACAGAGTGGTTGGCACAGCCAACACTAAAGGCAGGCAGCGAGATTTGCGAGGAATCAACCTCAGACCTTATGTGGTTTAACGTAAAACAACTTAAAATAGGCAAAAAGCCCATATTTAAGCAGTCTACCCAACTGTTCTCTTATTCGTCCATCCATGCTGCTGTGTCAGCCTCCGATTGAGTACTAGGTGTGCGTATTTGGTACAATTCATTGTATCTTACCGTTGTGTTCCGTAAGTGCCGGAATAAAGTACTTAAAATTCTGTTCTCTTCTTCGTCGATCCTAGCCCGACTGATGAGCCGTGATACGGCGAAACGCGTCTCGGGATGGATGGACGAATAAGAGAACAGTTGGGTAGACTGCTTAAATATGGGCTTTTTGCCTATTTTAAGTTGTTTTACGTTAAACCACAAAAAAAAATAAAGTTTTATGTTCAGTTTTAATAAAAAACTACGTTTTAAAACTTACAAGGGTGCTATGTGATGGGTAAAATACTTTTTTACGTAAATAAATGCAATGGAATAATAGTTTTGTTCAATATTAATAAAAATTAAAAACAATTTTTTAATTTAGCAGTTGCATATATTTATTTTTAAACAGTATTTTGTTACGTAGCTTAGTTAAAGGTGCTGTATGCGTGTTTTTTGTTAAACGTGAACACTAAAATCTAATATTTTTAAGTTTTTATGGTAAATATAGAACATTTAAAGATATTTGAAATAATAGTTTTATTCCATAATTTTAATGATTATACACTTTTGCATTTTTAAAATATATTTTTTTCAATTTAATAGTTTTTTCAGGCAACTTTAAGTGTTTTCTGAAAAAACCTCAAGGTGGATGTCGTTTTTTGTGATTTTTTGGATTCAGCATAAAAAAATACATAAGAAAACAGGTGTCTCACTCAAAAAACAAAGATTTTTTTTGTATACCTGTGTAATAAACTCCTGGACAAAATTAACGCAACAATCTGAAAATTAATTTATCTTTTTCTTATGTCAGTTTTAAAGTTTATCGAGTATTTGAATAGTAGGCTATGCATATTTTGTTTCGTTGTTCATGACAGAAATCAAAACAATTCGTTTAGATTTACAGTTTTAAAGAATTTTTTAGAAGATAAACAATTTTCTGTAATAATGCGATAGATTTTCTTTAAAAGTAAGCTTATAAATTTTTCCCTTTTTCAAAGTAATACGTTTTTGTGGTAGACTGTTTTATTTTTAACCCCGAAGAATTAGAAAAATGAATCGAACAAGGAATTTAACTGAACACGAGGTAGTGCGAGCCTCAGTTTTATTGGACGAGGGATATTGTCAGAGTTATGTTGCCAATTTGTTAGGCAAACATCGTTCCACAATAAGTCGTATGATAAGACGCTTGAATGAAGTAGGAACTTATTCTAGAAGGCTAGGGCAAGGGCGAAAACGATGCACTAGCGACCTAGATGAACGTTTTATAAGACAATATGCTTTAAGAAACAGGACTGTCACTAGTTCTATAATAAGAAACGAACTCGAAGCTGTTCGCAATGTCACAATTTCTTCTAAAACACTTAGAAGGCGGTTAAATGAAGCTGGATTAAATAGTAGGAGACCAGCCACTGCACCCTTGCTTACTAGAGAGAACAGAGTTGCCAGGTTACGTTTTGCTTGAAATCACGAAAACTGGTCTGTGGATGATTGGAAACAAGTTTTTCTTCACAGATGAAACTAGGGTTAGTCTAAAACGTCCAGATGGTCGTGAGCAAGTATGGTGAAGGCCAGGAGAGAGGTTTGCTCCTTGCAATATCTCTGCAAGGATTCCATCCGGCGGTGGCTCTGTTATGTTCTGGGGTGGCATCTGCTTTGATGCTCGCACAGAGTTAGTTCCTGTCCATACGAGATCCATGAGTGATGACTACTATCTTGAGAATATTATAATAGAACACGTGATGCCTTTCGATCATTTTGTGGGGCCCAATTTCCTGTTTATGCAAGACAACGCTCGACCTCACGTGGCTAGGGAGGTACTCGATTATCTTAATCAAGTTGATATACCGATTATGCAATGGCCACCAAAAAGCCCGGATCTAAATCCGATAGAACATGTATGGGATCACCTTAAAAAAAATGTGAAACGTCATATACCTGCACCTAGAAACCTGAGGGAACTTGAAAATGCAGTTATCATAGAATGGGAGCATATTCCTCAAGATTTTATCCAAAATTTAATTAGAAGCATGCCTAGGCGCATAAACGCTGTCATCCGAAGTAGAGGAGGCAACACACGCTACTAGTGTACCAGTTACACCATTAATTTTGCTACTAGTGTCCTAGTTTATTTTTTTCATTAATACATAATTTCAACGATTTTGTTATTAGGTCTTAAGAATAATTTTAATTCGAATCTTACAGAGAAATTTGGTAGCTAATTCACTTTTAAAGTATCCGAATAAGTTTTTTCTAACTTTTAGTGTAACCAATGTTCATAAAAAATTACACAGCCCCACAAAAAAAAAGTGGGGTATACTTTTGATGCGATATATCAGATCCGTAGTATTTTTGCCCGCTGATCGCGAATCTGACGTCAGAATATCGCCATCACATCTCAATTTTTTTCTAACCTCAAAAAATAGGTAAAAATTAGTAAAAATTAAGAAAAATATACTCCTAAAAAATTGATTCAAGCTTTTTCATGAATCCAAAGATGTATTAATATGTATTCGGACACGCTAAGCTAATATTCATCGGTTGGATTAAGCTATACAGTTCGGTTTTCTTTCTAACCTCAATAAATCAGACAGATATAGTGCTTCTCGAATGCAAAAACGAATTCAAATTAAAATTCAACCGATTCTTACCAAATTTGGTACACGGGGGTTCCTTGGGTTGCTGAACATGAATCTGAGGTCGGATTTGCAAAATTCAAAATGGCGGATCCAAGATGGCGGACAAATTTTTTGAAAACCAACCGATTCCTACCAAATTTGGTATACAGTTGGGTAATCCTCAAACCTGATACTCTTAAACCCTAAACCCTGAAACCTTAGACTCCCACACCCTGTAGCCTCAAAAAATAGACCTCAATAACCCTGTAACTTTAACAATGAGACCCGATAAACTCAAAACCAGGACTTTTAAACCATATACTCTCAAATAGTAGACCCTTAAACCCTAGAATTGCGAAGGTTAGACCCGCGCCTAACTTTCCTTTTTTTGGCTGTATCTTGTTCTTTTTTCGCGAATGACCTATTCAAAGGCTTTCTGCCCAAACGCTTTTGAGGACTTGTTTCTCTTTTTAGCGACCAGCAATAGTCCGCTAGCATATGGTCATCCCATCGTCCTTGATACCGATTTTCTATGATTTTCAGATCTTGGTGAAAACGTTCCCCTTGCTCCTCACTGTAGTCACCAAGATTATCTGGGAAATCATCGATGTGGGAGTCCAGGAAATGTAATTTTAGATTCATTAAGCAACCTAATGTTTGAAAATTTTTTACCATTTTCTCGACTATTTCTTTGTACTTAGAAGTTTTATTATTTCCCAAAAAGTTTGTTGCGACTTCTTTAAAACTAAGCCAAGCAGCTTTTTCAACTTTATTCATTTTAGTAACAAATAATGAATCTTGAAACAATTTTCTTATTTGTGGCCCGTCAAATACGCCTGCCTTAATTTTAGCTTCAGAAAATTTCGGAAATTTTTTATACAAATATTTGAAACATGGGCCGTTTGTATCTAATGCTCTCATGAATTGCTTCATAAGTCCAAGCTTAATGTGAAGCGGGGGAATAAGAACTTTTCCTGGATCTACCAATGGTGGAAACAATACATTATTTTCACCAGGAGTGAACGATTCTCTTGTTGGCCAAATTTTTTTCTTATAATGACGTTCCCTGTCTCTGCTATTCCACAGACATTTATAACAGGGATAAAGTGTAAACCCTGACTGTTGGCCAAGCAATATTGTAACAATTTTCAGATCTCCACAAATTTTCCAGTTATGATCAGCATATTTTATTTTTATCAAAAGCTGCTTCATTTTTTCATATTGCTCTTCCATAACTGTGGAATGAGCAATCGGAATGGGAGCGTAAACGTTGGTATTATGCAGCAAAACTGCCTTAATGCTCCGTTTAGAAGAATCAATGAACAGTCTCCATTCTTCAGGATCGTATGAGTTATTTTGAAATTCATCCATTAGACCTTTTACATCGGTACAATATGAAAGTGACAATTCCTCGTCCATTGTGAAATATTTTCGAAATTCTTCATATCTGTTTCTATAATAAGAAATCGTAGCTTCTGGCTTAAGTAAATGTATTTTCTTTAAAAAGGAAGCAAGATGCTCTGAACCATCTTTGGATAAGCCTAAATCTCTGACTAGATCACTAAGTTCTGACTGTGATACGAGTATTGGTTCTGGTTTACGGTTGTATGGTAGAAATTCTTTATCTGTGTCACTAGTATATGATAGGTTGTCACTAGAACATTCATTAGTAACAGTGTTTGAATCTTTTTCGACAGTCTCAATGTTTTCGGCATGAACTGATAAGGTGAAATCATTTGTTTCCATAACATCAGCATCAAGTGATTCAGGAGGCGGAATTAGTTTAGTTGGTCTTGTTACTGTCGAAACATCGTTATAAGTAATAGTGCTTTTATTTTTTCGGTTATGCCTAGATACAACATTCATACAAAAGTAGCAATCATTTTCACTGTATGGTCTATTCCATATTGCTGGTCTGGAATATTTAATCGCCTTCTTATTGATGTACAACATTATTTTGCAAGAACTGCAAATGATGTGGGGAACCCAATCTGTATCCTGGTGCTGTATTTCAATGTTAAAACAATCCTTATATGAGGTTTTAATCTTATCCGTTATCGGTGACCCCATTTTACTCAATATGTATTGACAGCAAATATAACAAAATGAATCACTGTTTTTATCGCACTTATGAAAAGTCCTTGTACCGTGAGACCGTTTTCTTGTAGCATTATACTCTACATGAGCCAAGTCACCCACACATGAAGAGCTACGGTCGCTGGATGACGACGGCTGCGGGCCCGCTTTCCCACCCTGACCAACCGCCGATACTGGGTTTCCGAGTCCCTGCATCGTAATTCTCTTTCTTCTACCTGCCATGACGGCATCTAGGCCATTATCCAGGGACTCTGCCGGCTAGTGGAGTAACACCGTTGCCCACCGTCACCACGTGGAGGTGCCCTGGATGCAGGTAGAAGAATAAAAATCGATCGATGAATTTTCTCGGCGTTTAAAATGGCGCGAAAACATCTGCCATCTTGAATTTTGCAAATCCAACCTCAGATTCGTGATCAGCGACCCAAAAAATCCCCGTGTACCAAATTTGGTAAGGATCGGTTGAATTTTAATTTGAATTCGTTTTTGCATTCGAGAAGCACTATATCTGTCTGATTTATTGAGGTTAGAAAGGAAACAGAACTGTATGGCTCAATCCAATCGATGAATATTAGCTTAGCGTGTCCGAATACATATTAATACATCTTTGGATTCATGAAAAAGCTTGAATCAATTTTTTAGGAGTATATTTTTCTTATTTTTTACTAATTTTTACCTATTTTTTAAGGTTAGAAAATAATTGAGATGTGATGGCGATATTTTGACGTCAGATTCGTGATCAGCGGGCAAAAATACTACGGATCTGATATATCGCATCAAAAGTATACCCTACTTCTTTTTTTTTTGTGGGACTGTGTTATTATGATTAATTCATTATAGAGATTTGTATGATTTAATATATTGTTGCGTTAATTTTGTCCAGGAGTGTATATCCGAAAAGTTACTCTCCAAATTTCAAGCAAATCGGTAAAGATGTGTGACAGCTGTCATTTCGCCCGGTTGCCGTCTTGGATATTGAAGTGGCCATTTAAATTAAAAAGTTTAAAAGAAAAATTGTAAACTTAAATATTTGTTTAATAAATTACTTCAAATAAATTTTCAACTGCTTTTATTGTGCTCTTCAAAAAATTCCCGAGATTAGCCTTTTTTTTCCTGTGACCTGGAGTGGCTGTGTGTGTTTGTCACTCTTAGAAAAACATGGGTTCTTTTCTTTGCGATGTCTTTAATACTTACCTACAACTATTCCGAAAAAGACAATATTAAAAAATTATTCGCCTATAACGGAAAAAAAAAATAATGAAATATTATTAATACAATGGATGTAAACGCAGTCAATGTTTTCAAGTGACGAAAGAGGCTTTTGGTTGCAAATAACCTGATGATAGAGCGTTATTTTATCATAACGTGGGTCTTTTACCTTGCAAAATATGTATTAAAACATGACAAGCTATATAGTATTGTTACCAACGAAACTGTGTTACTGAATAAAATTAAAAATTAATATAAAAAATGGAACAAAGGGCATGTTTTGGGCAGTAATATACTTTTCTCTCAACTGCCAAGCCATCTCGTGACGGGTTTCGTCCTATCACTCTTCATCGGCCGAGCTGAGATCGACAGAAAAAGAGAACAAAACCCTAAGTACTTGTCACAGTAGTAGCCAAGATACAAAAATTTGCACCTCTGGCTACTCTACACGTATTATTGACAACTCGCTGAACAATTTTTCTATCTATCTGAGAGCTGATCTTACTCATAGAATAAAATTAGCACCAAACTTTAATTTCAGTGTAGATCAGTTGCCCTGGAAAGATAACTTCAGTTACAAAATATTGTTATTTTTATAACTGAATTGAATTTTTAAAAATTCGTAAAGTTTGTCTCAACTTAGGTGCGAGACAGTAAATCAGTTTCCTATTGCTTGTTGGCCACCTGCTAATATATCGGGTTGTATATTAATTGGTAAATTAAAATTGTAATATAAGAAAGGAGACAAAAATAATTGCGATAATTATAGGGGAATAACGGTTACAGGATCTATTAGCAGAATATACGGAAAAATACTTAAAAATGGAATAGAAACGGAATACGCGGACGTAGAAGCTGAAGAACAGGCAGGCTTTAGAGCAGGAAGATCTACAATAGACCATCTGTTCTCAGTGTTCCGTTAGTTCTTCTCCTCCTAGCTACTTTCCTACTATTGCAATACCATCTTAGTACACACAATCCTGAATTTCTTTTCCTCTCCATGATTTAAACTACGTCGTTTTCCTTATCCATCTTGTTCTTCATATTCTTCCTACATATCCTGCCCATCTCTATTAGTAATTTTACACGAATCTTCTGACAGTTGACATTAATTGAAAATTTCATGATTTTGTTCGTGCTATCATCTCTCGGAAAGTCTCTAGACTTTTCACCCCATATAAGTAAATATTTTTAAATAAAATTTTTACTGCAATTAATTCGCTTTCCATTTTTTGTCACAATTAAAAAAAAAAAAAAATAGACGTCAGTTATTCAGCAGTAACAATCGATGAGTTCTGATACCTGAAAAATTAAAACAGGTAGTATTTACTGTATGGAAAAATCTCCGTTCTTGGCCGAGTGGATAGGAATTTTAAAATTTGCAGGATCGCCGAGGACATGTAACATAATCGAATAATATAGATTAATTGTTATCAGGGAGGTTCGCTTGTTTATATTATCTAGATTAAACTTGAGTCCCTCTTTATTTACTGTATCGAATGATGGAACCATTGAGTTTATTTTATGTTATTGATATATGGCCATATATTACTTAGAATGATATTTATGTAACCGATATTTTTGGTACTCACTACTTTGTGTTCAGAGAGCCAGAAGACGGCCAGCTTTGTTAGATCTCGAATTGCAAATTATGTGTAAAGAAAGAAGTTTCAATAAAAAAATCTTTAGGGAAATGGTGGAAATCTACCTTGAACCTAATACTGTTAATAAAAAAGACTGACATTGAGGATTTAAGCTCAATTTTCTCTAATCTATTGCAAGTCAGTTGGCAAAATGGTAATTCACAAAATGTATCAGATATATCTTTATAACAATAACCTAATGTCAATTTTTACAAACTTTTGAAAAATTAAACAAAACGTCAACGTCTTGGTTTTCCTAGAATAAAACAACCACTACTTTACCAGAAGGTAAAAAGATGCTGGTCTTAACAACAGGAACAAACATATAAAAATTCTTTAAATAAAATCACCTTAGAAGCACATAGTTGTTTATATCCTAAATAACAAAATGGAGTAAATTATTTTTGAATTCTTTAAAAGTATTTTTGGTCAAAATTGTTTCTCATGTTTTTCTAATAAATATTAACATCAATGTGGATTTTTATTGAGAGAAATTATTCTAAAAAGAACCACCTAGCAGTAAGTAGCTTTGATGTTAATAATTTAGGTTGTTTTCTGTAAACCTAGAATACTGATAGTCTACTGTATTTGTAGCCCTGAAGAAAAAAATAAGTTTTAATATTATATACTCATTAAAATTTGTTTAAAACATGTTTGTGGCAAAAAAATAATAAATAATTTTTAACGACTCAGTTTTATTATTATATTATTTGACGCACTATGACAAAATGACAAAGATAACGTATTGCACAGGTTCTGTGTGTAAACAAATGTCATTAGCCCAAGCTAAGGATGCGAATACTTATCCTACAGTTAAGTTTGGGGCAAAATACACTTTTCCACAAAATTAAGTTGTAAATATTACATATATATGTATTTATTTACTATGACTACTGAGAAGGCTCAGTTAAGTTTTAAACTATATTTTGATGAGTTGTATAAATTTTTATTAATTCAAGCAACATACCAGGTATACAAGTATGAAATGCAGATTTTTTTTCTAAAAAAATATGTTAAATTCGGAAGAATGATGATAAAAAGTGCTTTATTCAAAGTATGCTCCATCGCTTGTTATACATTTTTCCCATCTTTCGGGTAATTTGTGAATATCACGCCAGTAAAAATCTTCCCCTTTTGCTGCAAACCATTCATCGAGACATTTTTTCACTTCTTCGTACGAACCAAAGCGCTGCTCCGCAAGTGCGTGACCCATCGATGCAAACAAGTGGTAATCGGAAGGAGCCAAGTCTGGTGAGTAAGCCGCATGGGGTAGAACTTCCCAGCTGAGTGCTTCCAACGTGTCGCGAACTGGTTTTGCCGTATGTGATGGAGCATTGTCATGAAGAAAAATAACTTTGTGTTGCCTCTTTCGGTATTCTGGCCTTTCTTCAAGCAGCGAACGGTTCAAATCGGTCAATTGTTGTTGGTAACGTTTAGTATTAACCGTTTCCCCAGGTTTTAACAGCTCATAATAAACCACGCCCCTCTGGTCCCACCAAACACAGAGCATCGTCTTTCTGCCAAAGCGATTCGGTCTTGCGGTCAATGTGGATGGTGCGCCTGGGTCTACCCATGATTTTTTGCGCTTGGGATTCTCCAAATAAATCCACTTTTCATCTGCTGTAACTATACGAAGCAAAAACGACTTCCTTTTGTACCGAGCTAGCAAAATGTCACACGTGTTTTTGCGCTTTTCCATTTGCCTGTCGTTCAACTCATGTGGTACCCATCTACCGGCTTCTGAATCTTTCCCATCTCTCGTAGCCGATTGGAAACAGCTTGTTGACTAACGCCCAATTACTCGGCGAGTTGTTTTTGTGTTTGCGAATCAGCTTCCTCCAACAATGCTTGCAATTCCACATCTTCGAATTTTTTGGCGGTTTTCCACGTTCCTTGTCTACAACATCGAAGTCACCACTTTTGAAACGCCGAAACCATCGTTCACACGTATCTTGCGATGGAACATGTTAACCATAAGCTTTTCGAAGTAATCGGTATGATTCAACCGCAGTTTTCTTCATATGAAAACAAAAAATTAATGCTGTCCGCGAATGCTCTTTGTTCGGTATAAATTTCGACATAATGAACACAACACTATGCACACACTTTTCCAATTTATCACTCGTGCGCGTCTGACACTTGTTAATGACCCAAAAAAATGGCGCAATGTCAAATCTTTATAGCACAAACTGCATTGGTGCACCATCTGTTGTCTGAAATCCGCATTTCATACTTGTACACCTGGTATATTAAAAGCTAAGTGCTTTGAGTCGATATATACAACAATAAGTTCATCCTCCTCTGTTGTATTGCCCTTGGCAGGGCGTGGTAACTACTTATGAGCTGGTTCTTCGTACTTGATCTTTCCAGATCTCTCAGCCTATGGTCATTTGACCCTCCTCATGTAGAGTTTTTTTTCAACAAGGGGTTGCAGTTGGTCTATCCATCTTGTAGGTGATCTGCTTCTTGATTTTCGGCCGCTAACTTTTTTTTCGACCACCAGTTTCTCCATGGTGTCTCTTCTTCGGGTGATGTGACCAAAATATATTAGGTAGACTTGGTTTACACGCTTGAGTAACCTAGTTTTCACGTTTATCTTCTCTAACACTGATGCATTAGTCCGGTGCTCTGTCCAGGAGATTCGAAGAACTCGTCTGTATACCCACATCTCGAAACTTTCGAATCTTTTTCTGTCAGTTTGCTATAGTGTCTAGCTTTCGGCTGCATACATTGCAATGGGAAATATGAGCGCATTAACGAGTTGTAATTTGGTCGTCTTTGTTATTACTGTCTTAGCCAACGTTATCCACTTCTTAATCCCATTCAAGCATCCTCCAACATTGGTGATTAACACGCGCAGGTACACACGCTTTCGACGACTTCGCACCCACACACAACAAGAAATTATCTACCTCCAAAAAAGGCTAAAAAACAGTCGTGCTTTGAAATACGTTGTGGAGGTGCAAAGGGATTTTGATCATTGAATATATGAAAAAAGGGATCACAAGTAATGTGGAAACTTACGGACTAAAAACACGTCCGTGTTTTTAGTTGCTGCACAACTGCAGGCTGTGAATCCACGGAGTTACGACATCCACCTTATAGTCCCGATTTAACGCTCTGCAACTTTTTTTCGTTCGAATATCTGAAAAAAGACTTCAGGGGTTGAAAACATTCCACAGATTTTTTTTAGATGGAATGAAATAACTCGAGAAACGCTGAATTAAGTGTTTAATGTATACTTTATAGCTAGATAGATAACCCCTCATATATGGGACTTTAAAAGTAATTACTTGACTTTAGTGACTAAATAATTTGATATTAAAATGAATGAATTTCATGAATAAGAAGTTCCCAAAATAAGAACAAAGAGGGTCCTGAGGAACTCAAGAACCAGTTGTTTCAAAAAATTAAGCAATTATTGTTAAATTATAAGAGCTTACAAATAACGAAAATAGGGTATCATCATGATTTATAATTTGGAAAAGCGTAAAACACTAACTAGCTCTTATTACGCAACGTAACTGGACCGTTTGCATAGTGAGTTGAAGCAGAACCGACAAGGATTAGCGCAGAAAAAATTACTCCTGAGTTTGCTCACGTACCGGCCATTGCAATGGCTAATGTGCCCGAGCTAGACTTCAAAATATGTAGTTCCTTTTCCACCCTATACCCCAGGTTTGGCCCCAAAGGACTTTTGGGTTTCGTAACCTCAAAAATTAGCTTGGAAGAAAATATTTTCGTCGAAAGGAAAGGTTATCTGTACTGTAAATGAGTATTATGCATAGTTAAGAAACAATTTCTTTTTCTGAGAGAATCAAAAATTGGAATCTCGGTGGACCAAATGTATTGAGGTCAATGGAGATTACGTTGAGAAATAAATTTTTGTTTTTGCAAAAAAATGATATTTTCCTTGTTTTTTACCGGAATTTTTAATCTATCCTCGCAACCTCGAAAGAGTATTCTCTTCTATAGATGATAGAGGTAGAATTTAGGCCTTGAAGAGTTTTTGCTCCTAAAAAATTAACTTTACCGAACCCGATCAAGCTCTATCTTGTGCATTATTATACCACTGTTTCCTGATTTATTTTCGCATTTCCCACAGGACGTTGTCTAAAAACACCTCGAATTTTTAAAAATTCAATTTGTTTTTTTTTTACGGATTTTTACTCTCTATACTTCTAAGAATTATTCAAAAAAAAAAAGATTTTTAAGAAAATTACATTCCAATACAAAGTTATAGTATTAATGTGACCTGGCGTCTGATGGGGACCGCTACCTGTTTTAAGACATTGTTTGCAATATTACTCAAACTCAATTTTTAATATTTTTTTACTTTTTTTTAAAATCTTAATTACTTTGTATACAAACTGTCGAGAGGTTTTCTTCTTCTTCTTCTTTCTATTAGGCATTCTGATTTATCTCGAGCTATTTTCACTAATTCGGACATTCTATTTATGTGTTGGTTCCATTCTTGTTTTCTGTTTCTTATCACGTGTTAATGTCCTCCACTTCACATATGCGTCTCATATTGCCATTTGTTTCTCTGTCCCAAAATGTTCTTCCTACAATTCTTCTTAATGTTTTCATTTCACTTGTTTATAAGTATCTCTGAGTTTTGCGTATTTCTGGTCTTGTTTCTGCTATGTAGGTCCTAAGTGGCCGAACTACAGATTTATATATACGAGATTTTACTTCTGTTCTCAAGTATTTATTTTTCCAAATAGTGTCATTCAAGCATCCTGCTATTCTACTGGCTTTTACTATTTGTTCTTTTATTTCTTCTTCTGTGTTGTTATATGATAATTTAATTCCTAAATATTTAATTGTCATTACCTGCTCTATAATCTAATTATCGATTTTCAACTTGCACCTAATTGGTTGTTTGGAGATAACTACTGATTCAGTTTTTTCAGCCGATATTTTCATATTAAATTTTTTTGCTGTTATATTAAACTGATGTAGTAATCTCTGCAAGTCATCTTCATTCTCAGCCAATAGGACAGTATCGTCGGCGTAACACAATATTTGTATCTCTTTATTACCCATTTTATAGCCTTTTTTTGTTTTTACCTGTTTAATTATTTCATCTAATATAATGTTAAACAGTAGGGGACTCAGTGGGTCTCCTTGTCTAATACCAGTTGTTACCTCTATGGGTTCAGTTAACTCCGAATTTACTCTCGCTTCTATTTTATTTCTTTTGTAAATGTTCTCAATTAGTTTTATTATATCCAATGGAATATTCTTGTCATAAAGTGTGTGCACTATGTCTTGCAGCTGTACTCTATCAAATGCTTTTACCAAATCTATAAAGCATAAGAACGCTGGTCTGGTTACTTCAGTAATTTGTCTAATTACGGTTACTGTGTCGTTACAGGATCTTCCACTCCTGAATCCTTGTTGTTCTTCGGAAAATTGTATAAGTGGAGTTATTTTATTGGTTACAATTTTTGTCGTCAGTTTTAAAGTTGTGCACAAGAGGTTAATTCCTCGATAATTATTCAGATCTGGTTTTTCTTCGGTTTTTTTAATTTTTCTTATATTTTTTATTAACAATTCAACATACATTTTTTGGTCGAAAATTGCATACTGTTTGAAACACTCTAATTTTGTTATTTTTGAAGAAAAAAACTTTCGTCAATTTTTAAGGGTCTATACCAACGTAACTACTTAAAAATAAGGATATTTTTCTAGAATTTTTTTAAAGAAAACTACCGCTTCAAATATTTTAAAATGTTGGGTACCTATTTATTATTTGATTACAAATACACACAAACTTTTCCGACCAAAATTTACGGGCCTAAGTAACGGGACAGGTGAAAAAAAAGTAGCTCCGCTCTGCTGTAATTGGCGCTTCCACATTGCCTGGAATAAAAAAAAAAAAAACAAAATGATCATCAAGGTAGTGGTCCATTTAACCTGATAAAAAACAATGTTAACATAATCGCCATTCTCTTACATTATTCATTTAATAGCCTTTAAAATATATTTTTTTAATATACAAACTTTTTGCAGCGCCCAGGTGTATGTAAACCTTTATATACATATATATATATATATATATATATATATATATATATATATATATATATATATATATATATCCGGTTCTATAGCGTCCTACGCCTTCCGGTTCCTAGTTTCCATCCCCTCCGGACTTCCCAATCTCCCGGTCTTAAGTTTCTTTCTGACATGGCTTTCTGGATACTACCCATTCAACTTGCTTTAGGCCTTCCTCTTCTTCGTTTTTCCATTGGGCTCCATCTGTGGACTAGTTTCGGCATTCGATGTGCTGCCATTCTTTCCACATGTCCATACCAGGTAAGTTGTTTCTGTTGGATTTCTTCAATAATTGTGGTTTCCAGTTTCATCATTTCCCGTATTTGTTTATTTCTAATTCTATCCGTTCTAGATATTCTTGCTGATCTTTGGAAGTAGTCCGTTTCCAACGCGAGAAGCTTTTGTTCTAACCGTCGGGTCAATTGCCACGCCTCACATCCATATAGTACGATGCTTTTAAAAATTGAGTCATAGATATATCGTTTCTTTTCTAGGGATATGTTCTTTGGCCAAAGGATAGAGTTCAGGTGTCCTATCACCGCTTTACCCCTTACTCATTCTGTCTTCTATTTCTCGTTCTGTTCTGCCGTTCTTTTCCATGTTTGTCCCCAGATAGGTGTACTCCTCGCACGTCTCAATTACTTCGCCAGAGTTTAAAGTAAGGTTGTCTTCTTCTCCTCCTATGCAAAGAAATTTGGTTTTTTTTTTGTAGTTCATCGTCAGGCACCAGTTTTTATATTCTTCAGACAATCTTCTCGTCATAAACTCAAGGTCTTCTTTGTCCTGTACTATAACAACCTGGTCATCAGCGAAGTGTAATGTGTAAAGTGTTGTATTGTCTGTGAGCTGTATTTCCATTCCCCTACATGCTCTTCTCCATCTTTTCAGTGTCTCATTTAGAAATATTCTAAAAAGCGTTGGGGATAAACAACAGCTCTGTCTGAGACCCTTGGTCACGAAGAAGCCATTCGAAAACGAGTTGGCTAGTTTTATTTTGGAGAACGACCGATGATAAAGTTATTTTATTGCGGTAATTGCTGTACTGTTGATTGGAGATACCTCTAATACTTGCCATAGTATTTTTATTGGGACCGTTTAATACGCTTTCGTCAAATCCACGAACAATAAATGAACCTCTCTATTAGTTGAGGTCTTTTTCTCATTTAGTTGGGTAAGGGCAAATATATTATCCAGACACAACCTACCAGCTCCAAACCCCGACTGTTCTTCTATTTCGCACGGCCCATACTCTTCTTCAATAATATTTTTGAGGATTTTGCCATATACTCTACTGAAGGTACTTGGGACAGTAAACCCTTAACCAAATAAAAAAAGAACCAGTTGGTATTAGTACATAATCTAGGTTATTTGAAGGCGAAAAATTTTTTAATCATTCTTTTCTGTTAAATTAAAAAAGAACCAATAGGTATTAGTACGTAATCTAGGTTATTTGAAGGCGAAAAATTTTTTACTCATTCTTTTCTGTTAAATTAAAAAAGAACCAATAGGTATTAGTACGTAATCTAGGTTATTTGAAGGCGAAAAATTTTTTACTCATTCTTTTCTGTTAAATTAAAAAAGAACCGATAGGTATTAGTACGTAATCTAGGTTATTTGAAGGCGAAAAATTTTTTGTTCATTCTTTTCTGTTAAATTATTAATACTAATCACTTAAAAAACTTTTAGTTAAAAAAATAATATGTTATTGTAATAACTGGAACTTATCCAAAGATGCAAATTTCTATCCTTAGTGAATAAACAAAATGACTAGCATTTTTTATTGCTCAACATAGTTTAGACTTTAACACTCACGCGACACAGAGTCATGTATGAAAATTGTTCTACACTGAATTTATGGTTTTTCATAAACACTGCTCTTCCAAAGATACGGTTTTCAAGATCCTTTATTTCCATTTTCATAATTACGTTGTGTTTTTGAAATTGTAGCATCATATAGTCTGTCATTTATTATTCAGAAATCATTAATATAATCTTAAAATACTGGGCGATTGTAAAAGTTCGTGCCCGATTTTCATAGATGGCAGAAGCAAGCACTTTTGACTGTGATGATGTTTCTTGTATAATCATATTATTAACCGACAGTTATCTAAATGCATCGTGAGTTAACATAACCTTAAAAATTATTTAAATTAATTTGTGTGCAAAATTAATATTCAAAATGGAAAATGAAAAGTTACATTTTCGTCATGTAATGTTATATGAATTTAAAAAGGGAGTTAGTGTTGGAACTGCAACAAAAATTATTCAAGACGTTTATTTGGATCGTGCTCCTGCTCTCAGGATAGTTAAGAAGTGGTTTGGTCGATTTCGAAATGGTGACTTCAATCTAAACGATAAACTTCGCTGTGGGGGATCTCCCAGCATTGATAACACAGCCCCACAAAAAAAAAAAGTGGGGTATACTTTTGATGCGATATATCAGATCCGTAGTATTTTTGCCCGCTGATCACGAATCTGACGTCAGAATATCGCCATCACATCTCAATTTTTTTCTAACCTCAAAAAATAGGTAAAAATTAGTAAAAATTAAGAAAAATATACTCCTAAAAAATTGATTCAAGCTTTTTCATGAATCCAAAGATGTATTAATATGTATTCGGACACGCTAAGCTAATATTTCATCGGTTGGATTAAGCCATACAGTTCTGTTTTCTTTCTAACCTCAATAAATCAGACAGATATAGTGCTTCTCGAATGCAAAAAACGAATTCAAATTAAAATTCAACCGATTCTTACCAAATTTGGTACACGGTGGTTTTTTGGATTGCTGATCATGAATCTGAGGTCGGATTTGCAAAATTCAAAATGGCGGATCCAAGATGGCGGACAAAATTTTTGAAAACCAACCGATTCCTACCAAATTTGGTATACAGTTGGGGAATCCTCAAACCTGATACTCTTAAACCCTAAACCCTGAAACCTTAGACTCCCACACCCTGTAACCTCAAAAAATAGACCTCAATAACCCTGTAACTTTAAAAATGAGACCCAATAAACTCAAAACCAGGACTTTTAAACCATATACTCTCAAATAGTAGACCCTTAAGCCCTAGAATTGCGAAGGTTAGACCCGCGCCTAACTTTCCTTTTTTTGGCTGTATCTTGTTCTTTTTTCCGCGAATGACCTATTCAAAGGCTTTCTGCCCAAACGCTTTTGAGGACTTGTTTCTCTTTTTAGCAACCAGCAATAGTCCGCTAGCATATGGTCATCCCATCGTCCTTGATACCGATTTTCTATGATTTTCAGATCTTGGTGAAAACGTTCCCCTTGCTCCTCACTGTAGTCACCAAGATTATCTGGGAAATCATCGATGTGGGAGTCCAGGAAATGTAATTTTAGATTCATTAAGCAACCTAATGTTTGAAAATTTTTTACCATTTTCTCGACTATTTCTTTGTACTTAGGACTTTTATTATTTCCCAAAAAGTTTGTTGCAACTTCTTTAAAACTAAGCCAAGTAGCTTTTTCAACTTTATTCATTTTAGTAACAAATAATGAATCTTGAAACAATTTTCTTATTTGTGGCCCGTCAAATACGCCTGCCTTAATTTTAGCTTCAGAAAATTTCGGAAATTTTTTATGCAAATATTTGAAACATGGGCCGTTTGTATCTAATGCTCTCGTGAATTGCTTCATAAGTCCAAGCTTAATGTGAAGCGGGGGAATAAGAACTTTTCCTGGATCTACTAATGGTGGAAACAATACATTATTTTCACCAGGAGTGAACGATTCTCTTGTTGGCCAAATTTTTTTCTTATAATGACGTTCCCTGTCTCTGCTATTCCACATACAATATAACAGGGATAAAGTGTAAACCCTGACTGTTGGCCAAGCAATATTGTTACAATTTTCAGATTTCCACAAATTTTCCAGTTATGATCAGCATATTTTATTTTTAACAAAAGCTGCTTCATTTTTTCATATTGCTCTTCCATAACTGTGGAATGAGCAATCGGAATGGGAGCGTAAACGTTGGTATTATGCAGCAAAACTGCCTTAATGCTCCGTTTAGAAGAATCAATGAACAGTCTCCATTCTTCAGGATCGTATGAGTTATTTTGAAATTCATCCATTAGACCTTTTACATAGGTACAATATGAAAGTGACAATTCCTCGTCCATTGTGAAATATTTTCGAAATTATAATTAATATAATAAGAAATCGTAGCTTCTGGCTTAAGTAAATGTCTTTTCTTTAAAAAGGAAGCAAGATGCTCTGAACCATCTTTGGATAAGCCTAAATCTCTGACTAGATCACTAAGTTCTGACTGTGATACGAGTATTGGTTCTGGTTTACGGTTGTATGGTAGAAATTCTTTATCTGTGTTACTAGTATATGATAGGTTGTCACTAGAACATTCATTAGTAACAGTGTTTGAATCTTTTTCGACAGTCTCAATGTTTTCGGCATGAACTGATAAGGTGAAATCATTTGTTTCCATAACATCAGCATCAAGTGGTTCAGGAGGCGGAATTAGTTTAGTTGGTCTTGTTACTGTCGAAACATCGTTATAAGTAATAGTGCTTTTATTTTTTCGGTTATGCCTATATACAACATTCATACAAAAGTAGCAATCATTTTCACTGTATGGTCTATTCCATATTGCTGGTCTGGAATATTTAATCGCCTTCTTATTGATGTACAACATTATTTTGCAAGAACTGCAAATGATTTGGGGAACCAAATCTGTATCCTGGTGCTGTATTTCAATGTTAAAAAAATCCTTATATAAGGTTTTAATCTTATCCGTTATCGGTGACCCCATTTTACTCAATACGTGTTGACAGCAAATATAACAAAATGAATCACTGTTTTTATCGCACTTATGAAAAGTCCTTGTACCGTGAGACCGTTTTCTTGTAGCATTATACTCTACATGAGCCAAGTCACCCATACATGAAGAGCTACGGTCGCTGGATGACGACTGCTGCGGACCCGCTTTCCCACCCTGACCAACCGCCGATACTGGGTTTCCGAGTCCCTGCATCGTAATTCTCTTTCTTCTACCTGCCATGACGGCATCTAAGCCGTTATCCAGGGACTCTGCCGGCTAGTGGAGTAACACCGTTGCCCACCGTCACCACGTGGAGGTGCCCTGTATGCAGGTAGAAGAATAAAAATCGACCGATGAATTTTCTCGGCGTTCAAAATGGCGCGAAAACATCTGCCATCTTGAATTTTTGCAAATCCAACCTCAGATTCGTGATCAGCGACCCAAAAAATCCCCGTGTACCAAATTTGGTAAGGATCGGTTGAATTTTAATTTGAATTCGTTTTTTGCATTCGAGAAGCACTATATCTGTCTGATTTATTGAGGTTAGAAAGAAAACAGAACTGTATGGCTCAATCCAACCGATGAATATTAGCTTAGCGTGTCCGAATACATATTAATACATCTTTGGATTCATGAAAAAGCTTGAATCAATTTTTTAGGAGTATATTTTTCTTAATTTTTACTAATTTTTACCTATTTTTTGAGGTTAGAAAAAAATTGAGATGTGACGGCGATATTCTGACGTCAGATTCGTGATCAGCGGGCAAAAATACTACGGATCTGATATATCGTATCAAAAGTATACCCCACTTTTTTTTTTTGTGGGGCTGGGACGGATAAAGTTATAATAACTTTATCCGTGACTTAGTGAATAATAATTCTCGGATTGAGAGATTGCTGAGATACTAAATATCGACAATTCAACTGCATTTTGTCATAATAATTTGTCACAAGTCAGTGGTTACGATGGCAAAATTGCACAAATTGAAGTTCTAACTGCTCTCTCATCCATCGTATCTTCAGATTTGGCCCCCAGCAACTCGCAGACCTTAAAAAAATGCTCCATGGCTCCAATGACGAAATTATCGCAGAAATTGAAGCTTATTTTGAAGGCAAAAACAAATCCCTCTACAGGGTGGCCCAAAATTACCGAAGGGGTTTGAATTCCTTATAACTTTTTTATTATAATTTTGTTTTTTATTTCTTTTCAGTATTTTGTAAAGAAGACTTGGGGAATTTAAAATGGAACAGTACACAATTGAACAACGTGCCCAAATCGTTGAACTTTATTTCTCAAATCAACGGTCCATTGTTTTGACTCAGCGTGCATATCGTCGTTATTTTAATGTGCGGGTTGGACCCTCAGAGTCAACAATAAACCGTCTGGTTGCAAATTTTCGACAACAAGGGGCAGTAAGGAACCTTGCCCTGGTGCCGGCACACGACGAACGGTGCACACGGATGACAATATTGAACGGGTGCAGGAGAGTATTCGGGAAGATGGAGAAATATCAACCAGGAGACGTTCGACACAACTTGGCCTCTCACGAGGGTCGCTGCAGAGAATTTTGCATACAATAAGAATGTTTCCATACAAAATTCAGCTTGTCCAAGAATAGAAACCGACAGATTACCAGCAACGACTTGATTATGCAGTTTATTTCCGGCAAAAAGCAGAAGAAAATCATGATTTTATTCATAATTTAATTATGAGCGACGAAGCCCATTTCTAATTAAATGGGTTCGTTAATAGGCAAAACTGCAGGATATGGGCTACGGAAAATCCAAGAGTAGTTCAATAGCGACAATTACACCCACTTAAGTGTACTGTTTGGTGCGGTGTTTCGTCGGAAAGGATAATTGGCCCATATTTTTTTGAAAATGAACACGGTGTCGCCGTTTCCATCACTGGTGTTCGATATCGGACAATGTTGGAAAATTTTTTATGGCCAGCCGTGTAAAACCATCCGCAAGTATGGTTCCAACAGGATGGAGCCACAGCGCACACTGCGAGGGACACAATGGCTCTTTTACGCGACATCTTTGGTGAACGAATTATTTCGCGTACAAGCGATTTTAATTGGCCTCCGCGTTCACCGGATTTAACCGCTCCAGACTTTTTCCTTTGGGGTTATTTGAAAGGAAAAGTCTATATTAATAAGCCTAGAACCATCCAGCAATTAAAAAACAATATACGCGACTTAATCAACAACATAACACCTGAAGTTTTGCGAAAGGTAATGGAAAATGTTTTGGAAAGAGCACGAATATGCGAAGCAGAAAATGGCCACCACTTGCGAGATATAGTTTTTCATAATTAAATTAAAAATATTCTCCATTAATATACTGTATTTAAAAAAAATATATATATAATTATGTCTTAAATAAAAAGTTATAATGAACTCAAACCCCTTCGGTAATTTTGGGCCACCCTGTACAAAAAGGGTATAGAAATGTTAGAAAAGCGTTGGATTGTTTGTATCGCTCTTGAAAGAGGCTATATTGATGAATAAAGTCGAATTTTGCAAAAAAAAAGTGTTTTAAGTAGGTAGACCAAAAACTTTTCAGCCTACGTGTTAACATGGATTTCGTTGGCAATTAATACATCAAAAATATATTTTTAACTAAACCCTCTCAATAAAAAACAAGCACTTAAATACCCGAAAGTAATTATCTGTTATTTTAACACCCTAATTTGTTATTTTTAACGCTCGAAATGCTGGTTAAGCTCTCCACCCCTGCAAATCTCTAAATTTTTACGCATTATACCTGAACCACCTCTTAGAAAAGGTGCACCACAAACACACGTGCGGTAGGTCGGTAAGTGAATGGCCGAATACTGACACTATTTGAATGAAAAGACCTTCATATATCGGTGAATAGAGTCGTCAAAACTTGTAACAATGGAACCCCATAGTAAATATTTCGATCTTTTTTGAAACTTTGAGAGGTCCGTCTGAAATCTTCAAAGAGACGCCACCGCTAATTTTCACAATGAAAAGCTGTTTAGATTTTTTTGATTCCCTTTCGATTCTCTCTTCGTTTTGGAGATTTTAAGCTATTTTGAGCGCCCCAGGTGACCAGTTGTAATATTTTAAGCGGCAAATGTTAGTTATCTATAAAACTGTCAGCGTTTCCGGAGGTATTTCTGATTTTATGGAGGTGTTACCTGTGTTAATTTTGATTTTTCGGTTCGTACAAACATAAATAATGGTGTGAAAGAAACACTTTTTTGCTTTACGGAAGTTTTTATGTTAAAGGTAATTTTGTAATCGTTAAAATATCTGTCACAACGAGGTGAGCTACCGGGATGTTTTTCAGTTATCTAACTAGCGGTCATGACGTCATTCAGGATGACTCCAGAGCAGAAAGACGATTTAAGACTAAAGCTGGGGAAACTATAAGGATTGTTGAAAATGCACTGCTCTTAGATCGATGAATCATGATCATAATGCTTGCTAAAGAACCTGGAGTATCCAAACCAGTGCTGATTTAACGACCTGTGATTTTTTTGTTCGAATATCTGAAAAAGACTTCTAGTATCGAGAATTTTCTTCAGATTTTTTTTTAGATGGACTAAAATAACGCGAGAAACGCTGAACTACGTGTACTAGTGTAGACTTCAACGCTAAGTAGATAACACCCTCGTATATGGACACTTACAAAACATACTGGACATTAATGTCTACAAATAGTTTAATATTAGTACTTTGATGAAGTGACGAATTGACCAGTTGTTGTCTTTTGTGATAAATTTCGTGAATATAACAAGTAGAGCAAAAAGAGTTCTGAAGGACTCAAGAACTAGCTTTGATATTTTCCGGTATAACCACCTCATCAGGAACTGGATTGTTGATACACAGAAGGCTAATATCATATACTGAGAAATTCCAAGCGATATCTAATAGAATTATATACGAGGCTGGTTTGAAAAGTCCGTGCAAAGTCCGAGAGATGGCACCACCGGCGCGTATCGAGGTCATGTTTAGTTAGTAGCATCTCTTGAATGAACACACACCAAGTTTCAGCCATATTGGTCTATTTCTTTGTGTTTGGACTTTAAGCGTCGTTTCGTCACTGTGGATGAAACATGGATACATTACTATACTCCTGAGACCAAACAACAATCTAAACAATGGGTTACCAAGGGGGAATCTGCACCAAAAAAGGCGAAGACCGTTCCTTCGGCCGGAAAGGTTATGGCGACAGTCTTTTGGGATTCGCAAGGGATAATCCGCGTCGACTATCTGGAAAAGGGTAAAACTATTACAGGTGAATATTATTCATCGTTATTGGACCGTTTGAAAACCGAACTGCAAGAAAAACGCCCGCGATTGGCCCACAAGAAAGTCCTTTTCCATCACGACAACGCACCAGCACACACCTCAGCAGTTGTGGTCGCAAAATTAATGGAAATAGGATTCCAACTCGTTTCACAACCCCCCTATTCTCCAGACTTGGCTCCCTCGGACTACTATTTGTTCCCCAATTTGAAGAAATGGCTGGCGGGACAAAGATTTTATTCAAACGAGGAGGTGATTGCAGACACTAATGGATATTTTGCAGACTTGGACAAATCCTATTATTCGGAAGGGATCAACAAACTAGAACATCGTTGGACGAAGTCTATAAGCCTAAAAGGAGACTATGTCGAAAAATAAAAAAGGTTTACCCCAAACACATAAGTAGTTTTTATTTTTGCACGGACTTTTTAAACCAGCCTCGTACATAACAATAAGATTGAACAACACCTTAACACTAAAAGTAATACATGTCTATGCTCCTACGACCAGCCATGAAGATCAAGAAGCAGAAGAATTTTATGAGGAAATATCTCAGGCGCTTCACGAACACAGAACAAAGTACACTTTGGTAATAGGAGACTTTAACGCCAAGACAGGAAAGAAAGCAGAAGATACAGAGAGTTATATAGGAAATTTTGGCCTTGGAGAGAGGAACAACAGAGGACATATGTTCATGACATTTCTGGAAAGGGAGAAACTCTATAACATGAACACCTTCTTTCAGAAAAAGGAGAAGAGGAAATGGACATGGATTAGTCCTGATGGATGGATGCGACCCTATTTACTAACTGGTTTGTAGAAGAGTTCGTGCCATCTGTGACTAAATTTTTGAACAGAAACCGTCTTCCTATTAAAGCAATTTTGTTAATGGATAATGCCCCCTCTCACCCTGGAGAAGGACTTCATGTGGGCGAGATAGAACAAAAAGAAAAAAGTTTATTTGAATTAATGCAAAAAAGGTTGCGAAAATGTGACAAGAGAAGATGTTGTTGAATGGATTACAGCAGATGATTTAGAGGAAGAAATGAGTATTGAAGAAATAACGAATGCCTTTCAGGAAACCAAAAAACCAGATGACGATGATGAAGCGGCGGTGGATGAACAGTCTCCCACTAGGATCTCTCATCAAGAAGGTTTTGCGTCTTTGACAAGAAATGAAATTGATTATGCACCAACAACACATAAAAACATAGTAACAGACGTGAAGGTCCTAAATAGATTTACAACGGGTAGTGATCATAGGCTGGTCAGAGTAAAGGTGGTTTTTTTTAACAAAAAACTCGAACGAAAACGTTTACACAACAAGAAAACAAATAAAACAGACAGACAAACACTAAAAGAAAACGTAGAACAATACCAAAAACAGAATACAGCCAACCTTAATAACAACACATTAACTACAGGAGCAAGTATAGACGAAAGAAACAGAAAAATAATTGAAACACTCAAGACCACCGCAGAAAAAATAGCTCCTCAACCTACTAGGCGAAAGAATAACAAACTCAGTGAAGAAACAAAAAGAATGTTGGAACAACGAAGACAACTCATACACAAAGAAAAGAGATTAACTGTCGAATATGCAGAATTGAATAAGACAGTACGAAAAGCGGCTAAAGAAGACATAAACAAATACAAAGAAAACATGGTTAAAGATCTTATAGAGAAAAACAAAGGATTAAAAGTTTTTAGAAGAGCAAACGCCTGTAAAAGTGAGATAATTAAATCAAAGGACCAAGAAGGAAACATAATCAATGACAAGAAAAATATCCAGTACAGAATTACAACTTTCTATCTAGACCTCTACAGTTCAAAAGTCCAAAATGTAGTAGTTGAAAAGGACAATTCATCAACAGAGAAAAGAGTAATTAATGTCAACTCAGAAGAAATTCCTGACATAAAAATGGATGAAGTTAGGAAAGCCTTACAACAGATGAAAAGTGGAAGAGTGGCTGGAGAGGATGATATAATACCTGAAATGTTAAAATGCGGAGGTGAAGCCCTAATGAATGAATTAAAATATCTTTTTAATGAATGCCTCAAATGTGGAAATATACCAGAAGACTGGGAAAACGCCATAGTCATCTTAATATACAAAAAAGGTGACCCCGAAAACCTCGAAAATTACCGGTCAATTAGTTTACTTTCCCAAGTTTACAAGCTGTTCTCACGAATCATAACAAACAGGCTGGAATACAAAATCGAATTATACCAACCGATAGAACAGGCTGGATTCAGATCAGGCTTCAGTATGATTGAACACTTACACACATTGAGAATACTAATCGAGAAGGCCACCGAATATAATATACCAATGTGGCCCACATTTGTAGATTTTCGCAAGGCTTCCGACACAGTGGAAAAATGGGCGCTTATAAGAACTCTTAGAAATGCTCGTATATACCACAGATACAGCGAATAGAATATATGAACCAGCAACACTCAAAGTTATGGTAAACCAAGAACTGACAAACAAGGGCCCAGTGAACAGAGGAGTAAGGCAGGGCGAAGTAATATCGCCTAAGTTATTTACAATGATCTTAAAAGATGTATTCAGAGAACCGAATTGGGACGAAAATGGCCTTCTTATAGCTGACGATCGGCTAAACAACCTGAGATTCGCAGATGACATTGTAATTATAGCAAACAATAAGAATGAAATGATTCAGATGATCACAGATCTCCACCACCAAGCAAGAAAAGTGGGACTTGACATAAATTTCTCCAAGACAAAGTACATGAGTAACGAAGACATCAATGATGAAAACATAGTGATTGAACATTCAACAATAGAAAAAGTAAACACGTACATCTATCTGGGCCAAATCATAACGATAGGCAAGGAAAACCAGCAGCTTGAAATAGAAAGAAGGATACGTATGGGATGGGCAGCATATGGAAAATTGAAATATGTAGTGGATATGAACATTCTTCAAAGATCAAAAACACAAATTTGTAATCAATTTATCTTACCAGCTACAACGTATGGAGCCGAGACATGGGTTTTAACTAAAAGAACACTAGAAAAACTACAAGTTCACCAACAAGCAATGGAAAGGAAGATGTTGAGTGCTACTTTGAAGGACAAGAAAACTAATAAATGGATTAGACAACAAACAAAGGTGGATACCACCAAACGGATAACATCTCTGGAATGGAGCTGGACCGCCCATGTAGCGAGAGCGACGTATAAGTGGAGTGGCAAGATCACTAGGTGGAGACCATGGGGTGAAAAGCGAAGCATAGGAAGACCCCAACAGAAATGGAGCGACGATCTGAAGAGAGTCGGAGGGTTTAACTGGTATCAACAAGCACAACATAGAGAAAAATGGAAAGATTTGAGAGAGGCCTATACCCGACAGTGGGTAGAGAGCGGCTGAAGGAAGAACCACCTCATTTGGGCGTCCAAAGCGTTCAGCATTATTTGCGTCTGTACGACCGCGTTTAAATTCAGCATACCAGTAAATGATGAGTGATTTTCCAGGGGCAGAGTCCCCGTAACACTTATCAAGCCATTGCTTTACTTGAACAGTATTTTTTACCATCAAATAACAGTGATTAATCAACACACGAAATTCGATTTTTTCATTGTTTTGAAAATATCAAAAGCAGCGTCACTAAAACCACTGTAACTTTTAAACTAATCGCCGAAATGCCATGAAATTTTGACACGTATCGTTTGAAGCTTGGTACTTCCTAAAAATCATATAGATTTTTTCAAAAGGGCGACCATAAACTTTTCAGCCTATGTGTTACTTTTTTTAACAAGGGTCCAGACCAAACTAGTGGCGGGACTGGTCACCGACATTTGTGACCTGAGGAAACATTAACATACAATAGTCTCACGTTATGTGGACTATGTGGTGAAGAGGAAGAAACCTACACGAATGTGTGACTTTAACTTGGAACTACTACGTCATGGCGACAAATTACTACATGAAAGGCTTGAAAAGAAGCTAATAAACCCTTTTAAAAGGACGACAACCACCCAGCCAGAGATAGATGTCATCTTTATAGAGTAATTAGGAATTCATCAAGCAATAAATATAGAAAATAAGTCAACATATAATAATACACAATAAAAAATAATAAAACTAAGAATATTATTTACGTAAAAACTTAGTATACTGAGTTATAAATACAAACAAATCTTTTTAAGTTATGACAAGTTATCCAAAAGGCCTCGCTGCCATGACTAAAAGATAAGTCGCGTTTCACTGCACGCGTGAAACTTTTCATAAAATTTATAGTCCTTCTTATGAATGTCCTATATTCACAGTCACGTTTGAACAACATCAATGGGCCTTAGATCTGTACAGTGCGAAGGATGACGAATCAAGTACATTATGTCAGATCGTGGTATGCGAAAGACAATTGAATTTTTTAAAAATATTTTCGCTCTGATGTGTATTGATTTGTCAGAGCTGTCAGTTTGAAACAAAAAACAATTTTTTATGGTACGCAGGTGGCATCTTACATGGGAGGTCTTTATTACTGTGTATTTGTCGCTTTGGAATGTCCAATATGTCGGCTGCCTCTGCAATGGCAGTCGTCTCTATCTTAACAGGAATCGCTAGTTGAATTGCTAGTTGAAATTTGTATGATACATAATTACTCTAAACGCCACGATTTGAACAGATTCTTTTGTATATATTATACATAACGTAAGGCGTTTTTTATGGGCATCGCACACCTGCTGCAAGAAAAACCCTAAAACATTGCAGGAGCGATGCGTTTGTGGAAAAAACGATTCATGTTCGTCTTGAATCTCCATATAAAAGACTGCTTGAAAAGGATCGTAAGAGGAGTGACAAGTTGAACCTCATACGGGTGTGAAGTATTAGGGCGACGTATATTCCTAGCATGCACCGCTCTAGGAACAATTAAGCGGACTTCATCCATTGAACACTTTCCATGAAATAACTTGTAGAATATATTTAAGTCGCCAACCGTCCTTCGATGTTCCAATTGGGCGAACAGCTCTGTTTTGAACAGAATGAAAGAAGAAGCATACTGAATTGGATAAATGGGAAAGAGAATAGGAAATGGTAAGGAGCCTACGGGCACGCCGTCATTGATAGTGAAGGTACGAGGGTCATTCAATAAGTAAAGAGGCAATTGGTCTTAACTTAATCCCATTCAACGAAACCACTCCATACTTCTAGAAGTGCAAGTTGGCAACCTTGTGATGAGTTTTAATCAGCTGTTCGATCACGCAACGTAAACTTAACCTCAACATATCCAGTTTCCCATGGCGAGTCCATTGGAAGACTGCACTTTAGAAGAGCAGCGTCCTGTCATCAGATTTTTAGTAGCAGAAGGTGTTAAGCCAAGTGAAATACCTTCTAAAATGTTATTACAGTATGGACAAAGTGGCATGATCCATGTCAGCGTTTACAAGTGGATATAACGGTTCCGAAATGGCTGAATAAGAGTGTGTGACGAGTAGCGAAGTGGACGTCTAGTCTAAGTTTCCGATCCCATGGAATATTGATGGACTTATTCCTGATAACAGAAGAATTACTGTTGAATGTTAGTAAGCATTGGAACTGCTCATAATATCATTCAGAATCATTTACAGTACCGAAAAACACGTACCAGATGGGTTCCCAGGCAACTTACAGAAGCTCATAAAGAATCAAGACTCAGGAACTGGGTTGGGAGATTTTGCCTCATCCCGCGTACAGCCCAGATCTGGCTCCGTGTGATTTTTACCTGTTCGGACCTCTCAAAGATGCCCTACGTGAAAAGAGGTTCATCGACAATGAGGAAGTGAAGGATAGGTATTTGGCCAGACGGCCAGGAAAATGAGATGGCCAACGTAGAGAGAAGAGAGCTGTAACGAACCCCACGGGTCCTGAACTTGTTTTAAAAGTCTCTTAAAATATGGATGAAGCTCTGGTAATTCTACTAAATTATAAGTTCGTGAAACGCTGGAATGAGGCACACGAGCTAAGGCTACGAATTTCGCAAGGGGACGCAACTCTGAGTATACCAGTGTTCTGCTGAAATTAAATAGAAAAAACCTAAAGAAGGTAGCTGTCAACCTTACAAGGCACACCTAATTTGCATCGGGGTAAAAAATGACAAAGAGTACAGATAGTGCTTGAGGGAGGTGAAGGAGACACCTGTTCAAGGATTTAACTTGGGAGGTTGCTGTGCTTTTAAAGGCTTCCTCAACCTTAAAATGAGGTACGTGCATCACGAGTCCGTAAAAAGCTTAATGCAGGCATTCTGAGAGCCTATTAGCCCTATATGTCCAACAAGTGTACCTTACTACTGTCAAGAATCTTGCACAAACCTAGAACTCCAGATTAAGAACAAAGCAGAGGGTTGTAGAGATAACGCAACATTGCTAAGCGTTTATGTTGACTCCTTGTTGAATCGGAAAGTTGTCGGTAAAAACGTGATTTTAATAGTTAAATTGCAGTGTTTTTTATTTAGAAACATCGAAGCCGTGTTAAACTGCTTCAAGTTCACTAATGTGGAATCGAAACTACGATATGGAATCTGTCTCTGTCGTTGGTGTACCCTCTTGTTTGAAGAATTTGCGGTCCAAAAGTAGATAACAAGGGGCATAATCAGTATTTCTAACAATGAAAGTTGTAAGTTATTGTTCAAAAGTTATAATATCTTAATTTTAATTAATTAATTTCAAATTATTATATTAAAAGTGATCTGTATGGCGCTCAAAGAAAAGTCTGAAAAAGGATAAGATGAAACAAACTTGATATAAAAGATACGGTACAAACTAATAAAATTAAAGAGTGGCAAACATACTTTTAGAAATTGTATAAAGAAGAGAATAATGAAGTCATACTTGGAGAAGTAAAAAAAGTAAATCTAAAAGTAACTTTAGAACAGACAGAAAGAATTATATGAAGTCTTAAAAATAGAAAAACCTCAGGACCAGACGACATCACAAATGAGATGCGAAAATATGGAGGAGAAAACCTACATCGGCACCTAGCACAGCGCTTTACAAACATAGTAAAAAATGGACAAATACCTACAGATTAGAAAACTAGCATAACAATTTCAATATTCAAAAAAGGGCAAAAGACGTCAACCGAAAACTACCGCGGAATAACACTCATAAATACTACCTTAAAAGTATTAACAAAAATCATTCTGAAAGAAATAAGCAAGGATATTCAAATAAGAGAGGAACAACAGGGATTCAACAAAAATCAATCGACCATAGATGCCATATTTATAGTGAGGCAGAGAATGGAACATGGAGAACACACAAATTTTAAATGGCGTCAGGCAGGGATATATATTAACTAGAAATAAAAATTTAAACAACTGTTTAAAATCACCACTTATGTTTATTATATTATTGCTGACAATTGTTTCGACACACTGTGTCTTCTTCTGGAGCACGACGTAAATTAACTGGGATGTATATTGTCGCTCCTTCTTTTTAATCTATATTCAGAATCGATTTTCCATGAAGCCTTGGAAGATATAGAGGTGGGAATAAAGGTGGATGGGAAACCTGTCAACAACAACCGATATGCTGAGGATACGGTGCTCCTCGCTAATGATGAAGGAGAATTGCAATGTATATTGGACAGAGTCAATACCATCAGCCAAAGATATAGACTCAGAATGAATATTAAGAAGACAAAATTCATGGACAAGGGTCGACAATGTTAAACTGCGAGTAGGAAGGCAAGACATAGAAAGAGTACAGAGATTTAAGTACTTGGAGTGCTGGCTCAACGATAAATGAGCCTGAAATACTTTTTTTTTTAAATGAAAGCACTTTTATGCAGCCGGGATTTCAGTCTGACTACTCGATGGCGAGCCACTAAGTGCTATGTACTGGCTACGTTATTATATGGGGTAGAGGGGTGGACATTAAAAGTACGAACCATGTCACGTCTGGATTTTGAAGGCGTCCCAACACCCTAACCCACGCATCAGGGACGCCTTCCGACTCTCACCTCACGCCAGCCGCTAGTTCCCGAGACCGTCCGACCCGCTGCCCTCGGACGAAGACAATGACCCCCTTCGCCCGCCGTAACAAGAAAATTGTCCCAATCTAGGTTAAGTAATACCAGGCTGGTTTGAAAAGTCAGTGCAAAGTCCGAGAGATGGTACCACCGGCGCGTATCGAGGTCATGTTTAGTTAGTAGCATCTCTTGAATGAACGCACACCAAGTTTCAGCCATATTGGTCTATTTCTTTGTGTTTGGCATTCGTGTGAATCAAGGAAGTCGAGTGATTTTCAAGAAATGGACAAAAAAGAATTTCGTGTGGTGATTAAACATTACTTTATGAAAGGCAAAACGCCTCAGGAGACTAAAGAGAAGCTTGATAAACATTATGGTGACTCTGCACCTTCGATTAGAACAGTTTATAAGTGGTTTCAAAATTTTCGGACTGGCCATATGGGCACAAGTGACGCTGAACGTTCTGGACGGCCTGTGGAGGTTACGACTCCAGAAATCATTGATCAAATCTATGATATGGTGATGGATGACAGAAGAGTTAAGGTGCGTGAGATTGCTAGTGCTGTGGGCATCTCGATTGAACGGGTACATAATATTTTGCATAAACATTTGGACATAAGAAAGCTATCCGCAAGATGGGTGCCGCGATTGCTCACGCTTGACCAAAAACGGAATCGTGTGAAGTGTTGCAAGGATGGTTTGCAACTGTTCCAGAAGAATCCGGAGGACTTTAAGCGTCGTTTCGTCACTGTGGATGAAACATGGATACATTACTATACTCCTGAGACCGAACAACAATCTAAACAATGGGTTACCAAGGGGAATCTGCACCAAAAAAGGCGAAGACCGTTTCTTCGGCCGGAAAGGTTATGGCGACTGTCTTTTGGGATTCGCAAGGGATAATCCTCATCGACTATCTGGAAAAGGGTAAAACTATTACAGGTGAATATTATTCATCGTTATTGGACCGTTTGAAAACCGAGCTGCAAGAAAAACGCCCGCGATTGGCCCACAAGAAAGTCCTTTTCCATCACGACAACGCACCAGCACACACCTCAGCAGTTGTGGTCGCAAAATTCAGGATTCCAACTCGTTTCACATCCCCCCTATTCTCCAGGCTTGGCTCCCTCGGACTACTATTTGTTCCCCAATTTGAAGAAATGGCCGGCGGGACAAAGATTTTATTCAAACGAGGAGGTGATTGCAGACACTAATGGATATTTTGCAGACTTGGACAAATCCTATTATTCGGAAGGGATCAACAAAACTAGAACATCGTTGGACGAAGTGTATAAGCCTAAAAGGAGACTATGTCGAAAAATAAAAAAGGTTTACCCCAAACACATAAGTAGTTTTTATTTTTGCACGGATTTTTCAAACCAGCCTCGTAATTAGTCCTAGTTTAAGTTAATGTTACGTCCTAATTTAAGTTAGCGTAAGTGTCTTAGGCTAAGGTAGTATTAGTCTTAGTTTTAAGCGTTAGCATTAAGAAATTCATGTATATATAAGACATTTTCTAGCTTAAGTTAGTATAAGCATACATTCATTATTAGAAATTTTTATAGTTTCAAAGTTGTAAGTAAGAGGCTTGGCCTATCTTATTTTCCAATAAAGACAGTGATACGTCTGGATTCATTTCAAATGTGGCTGTACCGACGAATATTGAGAATATCGTGGACCGAGCGAGTAACCAGTGTTGGAGTCCTGGAGAGGATGAATAAGGACCAGGATCTTTTAACTACAGTAAAAAAGAAGGAAGCAGCATACTTTGGCCATGTTATCAGAAACGCTAAATATGGTTTTCTGCAGCTGATTATAGAGGGAAAGATTGAAGGAAGACGAGATATCGGACGTAAAAAGTGGTTTGATATTAAAGAGGTTAGCATAGTTATCCGTTTTGCTCAAGATAGAGAAGTTGATGGTCGCCAAACTTCGTTGAGGAGAGGGCACTTGAAGAAGAAGAAGAGAATGGAAAAAGCTAAAGAATTTACCAAACTTGCATATATGTGTTTCGTCCACATGACTCAAGCCTTCCGTAGAGTTCAATTAACAGATATAAAAATATTAGCAGAAAAGTAGGCAAACCAGAAGCTAATAAAAATCATACATACATTAACACAAAATGCAGAACAATATAAAAGTGGGACATCTACTGAGTAAGGAAGTAAAAATAAACGCCGGAATAAGATAAGGCGATATACTTAGTCCCTTTATCTTCAACCTCGTCATGGGCAGAATAATGGAGAATCTTCCAAAAACTAGAGGATACAAAATGGGCAACACACACTTCCACACAATCTGCTACGTCGATGATGCAGTCCTCATCTCCGATTCTGAGGACAACCTTCAGAAGATCTTTCATGCCTTCTACTTGGAAGCGAGAAAACTAAACATGTTTATCAACACAACCGAGATAAAATGTATGGTAGCTTCAAAAGAATTTTTAAGATGCAAGCCGAAGATCCAAAGAAGTATTATTAAAGAGTAAGTTGGGAATGTGGAATCTTTGGCACAATGATACTACTCAGTATATATCACCACTACACCAAACACTTTAGTTTTGCACTCGACGCGCGTTTCGCTAACCATGTTAGCTTCATCAGGAGCGATGATTGACTAAAGCTAAACTACAAATCTACCCTATTTATACTTAGCCTAACTATGATCAGCTTCAAGGGCATGTTCGGCAATGCTAGACTTTTCTGTTCTATTGTATTTTAAGTGTGCTAAGTGTTCTTTAAATCTTGTTTTAATTGACCTTTTAGTTTGCCCAACATACTTTTTGTCACAATACCAAAATTGTATTGCTTACCCAAAATTCACAAACCTGGAAAAGCAATGCGACCCATTGTTTCATCGGTCGGATCACCCACATATTTAATATCCAAATGGTTATCAAAAGAACTTGAGAAGTTACCGTTAAATACTTTCGCAGTGAAGAATTCGTTAGAATTCATTAATAAAACAAAAAATCTAGTTCTTAATGAAGGTGAAGTCTTAATTTCTTTTGATGTTAGTTCTTTGTTCCCAAGTGTACCAATTCCACAAACTTTACAATATCTCGAAGAATTACTTAGAATGAATGACTTTGAAGACGAAATTATTCGTGAATACTTAACATTATCTAAACTTTGTATGGAACAAAATTATTTCCAATATAACAATCAATTTTATGTTCAGAAAGAAGGAACAGCTATGGGTAATTGCTTATCACCTTTCATAGCCAATTTATTCATGAGTAAGTTTGAAATCGAAGCCAGTCAAGAATTCGAATATTTCCCAAGGGTATGGTATAGGTATGTGGATGATATTTTCGCGATTTTTGATACAAAGAAAGCAAACATTGATGATTTTGTTTCTAAATTAAATAGCCGGTATGATTCCATTAAATTCACTTAACGAAGTAGAGAACAAAGAACAATTGCCTTTTCTAGATATTTTAATTATTAAAAATAATAATAGATTAGAATGTGATATCTATAGGAAGGACACATCCTAATGATTCTAATTTCATTGCAAACAACATAAATTAGCCTCATTACATTTTTTAGTTCATCGTTTGGTCACTTTCCCTCTGAATAGAGTAAACTTTAATAAAGAAAGGAATCGTATTAGAAATATAACTAGAGTTAATGGTTATGACGATGACTTAGTAAATAAGCTAATAAATAGACATAAGTTTAGGTTTAATATTCAGAATTCCATCTTTTTTACACGCGAAGAAAATAACATCAAGTATGTCTCCATACCATATAATCCAAAATATAGCAAGGGACTCGATAAGGTATTTAATAAGGTAGGCCTCACCTTAGTCTATAAGTCATCAGACAATCTGAGGAATATCTTAGGAAATCCCAAAGATAAGATTCCTAATTGTGAGAAAAGTGGAATTTATGAAATTAGTTGTAATGAATGTGACAAAAATTATGTTGGGCAAACTAAAAGGTCAATTAAAACAAGATTTAAAGAACACTTAGCACACTTAAAATACAATAGAACAGAAAAGTCTAGCATTGCCGAACATGCCCTTGAAGCTGATCATACTGTAACATTAGATAATCTAAGATTAATAAAAAATGTATCTGATAGGAGATTGTTGAACGCATACGAAAGTATGGAATTCATAAAATGTAAAAGTAGTTTAAATAAAGACAGAGGGCCTATTCCTTATAGTCCCCTCTACTGGTTACTTGACCGGAACTGATGGCCTTGCCTATGTCATTAGTTCCGCTTGAGTAATTCAAGGGTTAGGCTAAGTATAAATAGGGTAGATTTGTAGTTTAGCTTTAGTCAATCATCGCTCCTGATGAAGCTAACATGGTTAGCGAAACGCGCGTCGAGTGCAAAAATAAAGTGTTTGGTGTAGTCGTGATATATACTGAGTAGTATTATTAAAGAGGTTAATAATTTTAAATACCTGAGAACAATGATAACAAGCTTAGGCGACTTAAACAGGGAAAAAAAATCGAAAGAGGGGACTCACCTCCCACGTACCACCGCCGATTCCTGAAGGGAGCTCCGGCGGTGCTCCTTCTTACTACAATAATTTAAAGGCGAAATTTAAATACTTTTTATTCCTTTTTCGATTTTATTCTGGTTATAGTTTACATATTCATGTAACTATTTGTTATTAAGGTGAGGTACCCTTCCTCACTGTCCCGGGGTAGACTTAAACAGAAAAGTAAAACAACAGTCTATGAAGGCATCAATAATACCAGTTTGCTTGACGGATATAGTAGGGATAAATAAATATCTCACAGTGGAAAGCAAAATAAGAATATACAAGACAACAGTGAGACCGATCCTCACATATGCGGTAAAAACAAGAGCTGACACAGCAACAGAAATGAAGCAAGAAATAAGTAAGATCCAAGAAGTATCCAAATGGACCAGAACTAGAAGAAAACACTAGAATAAATACGTAGATCGGATGGATGAGAATAGACTGGTAAAAAATGACCAAGCTCACTAAACCTTGCGGTAGAAGAACTAGGGAGAGGCCTTCGAAAAAGTGGCAGGAATACTAGCCGTCCACATTGGAAGAGACCTAATGGGGATAAAACAAGCAGTATGCCTACTTATATGACACACCATGTAAGAAAGAGGAGGAAGAAATTAAATTAAATATAGTTCAAATAATTGTGAATTTATAACGATAGATAAATATAAAATCTCTTAAAATTATATAAGGAGAAAAATGTATTTCTCTAATTTTTAATCACATTATTGTTTAAGAATCTAGATTATATGTTACACTATCGATGCATAAAATGTATAACGAAATATGTAAATGGGTACAAGTTAATAGAAGTTGCTATAGAATGCGTCCCAGAAGATTATTCTATCAAATTAGCCGCATTCTACCTTCTCATATTAATAAAACCAAACCCAAAAATATTTAAGACACTTGTCGAAATTAATTCAACATTGTTATTCGTTATCCTTCATCACATCCGAAATTCCATCGTCTGAACATTTTAAAACTACGGCGGGAGGAAATACGAAGACAATTTTTTTCGTGTGTTATTCGACTAAAGAAGGGCAGTCATTTTCCCTTAGTCGGTACAAATATATTACTGAGACATTTAGTGAATATATCATAGTTATAAAATGTCTACTACTACATGAGGTGAAAAATCTCGAGACTTTTAAAGAAACAATGTTTTTGCCAAAAATCGATTTAATTCTTCAAAATAGTTTCCACACTGCCACACACACCAGATATAACGATAAACGAAGAAACATATATAACAGAAGAAGACGTAATAGTAGCATTGGAAAATTTAAAAAAACCGTAAATTTCCCGGCGAAGACCAAATAGCTAATGAACTACTAAAATATGGGGGACATTCTGTGGTTAAGTAACTCCCGACACTATATACGGAGGATTGTAAGATTGAATAGAATCTCAGATGAATGGAGAACACCGACAGTTATAATAATGCACAAGAAGAGAGAAAAAGAATATCCAAATAACTATAGAGGCATAAATCACCTATTGTATAACAGGAACATCTCAGTAGACCTAATCAAAACTATCGAGAATATATATATATATATATATATATATATATATATATATATATATATATATATATATATATATATATATATATATATATATATATATATATAATATATATATATATATATATATATATGTATAAAGACAATAAGGGGTTATATACAGTCAGGAGGGCTAAAAAAAAGGGATTTTTCAAGAATTTTTCCTGAGAAAACTTTTAAATTTATTAATGTAAAAATTTTTACACATATTCTGGTAACTTTTAGCTGTATTTCAACATTTTTTAATTGTAAAAATAATAATTTTGAAGTCTGCTATAGCTGATCTCCAGGAGCTCCTCTCAAAAAAGGCGTCTTGCGGTGACCACGATATCTCTGGACTGGATCATCTAAAATGAAAAAAAAAACCAAACGGATGTCGTTAAAGTAATGTATAATCTAGTTATTAATCGAAGGAATAAGCAAAATAAAATTTTTTTCGAAAATAGCGTCTTCTCAAGAAAAAAAAAAGATTTTTGGCCAAAATTTTGGCCTTAAATTGTTTATAAAAAAAAATATATTTATCGGTGAGAAAAAAACCTTCGACTAATTACTAAAAAATATACTTAAGAAGCTTGTGTTAAAATTTGAGACTGATTGGTTCAGCAGTTTCCAAGAAATCTTGGTCACCGACTATAAAAACATGGTTTTGAGAAAAATGCGTTTAAAGTTTGAAAAGCACTTTACATAGAGTAAAAAAATTTTTTTTTTCAACTTACCCAAGAACCCTAATACACTTTCACTTTATGCACCTGAATACAATAGAAGGGACATTTACAATAGGCAGGTAAGAAGAGAGCGTTCTAGGTAAGCACTGCCACTCCGGCCTCCTCTTTTCAAGCGCTCTGATGTCTTTACAAATATTCGTGTAACTTCCAGAATAATCGTCGGATTGACTTAAAATTTTCTGTGCGTGTACTTAAATATATATACATTACGCAGATGAAATAAAAAAAATCGATTTTTTGTAAATTCTAACTGTATATAACCCCATAAAGTAGTCGCAAGATTAGTAGAAGGAATGACAGAACCGATCAACTATGAATCTGGAGTCAGGTAGCGAGTCAGTCAGTATTATCACACAATCCCAAAAAATATTTGCCGAACCCTTTACAGCTGCTGTTTGTGTTTCTGAGCGCTCCGGTCGCCTTTCATGCGGTTCCTTCCACTCTGCGAGCTGCCTGTTGGACTCAGGCATATAGTGATGGATCCATATTTCGACCATTATTGCGAATTGACGCAAAAACTCCTTTGGATTATACCGAAATAGCGCCAAACAGCGTTCTGAATTTTCGACACGTTATTGTTTTTGATCAATCGTGAGAATGCACGGCATCCATAGGGCACGTAGCTTTTTCATGTGCATTCATGCAAAATATGCCACACTTTTATTTTGCGGTCATTAAGGGGTTATACCTAGTCAGGATTTTCAAAAAATCGATTTTCCAGCATTTTCGTTAAGTACATACTTTCGAGTTTACCCAAAAAAAGTTTTACGGTGATCCGATAAATATTCGGCGCGTTCGAGACTGGACGGAGCAGAGGTATGAGCGGCAGCATCAGATTTCGATCTGGGAGCGAAGAGCGCATGAGAGCACTAGGGATGGAAGAATGGCTCGCAAACAACGTAAAATCAAACTTTTGGAAGCTGCTGTAGGAATGGAACACTTATTATATGGTCCTGAAATAGATGACCCATGTAAGTTGAAGAAAAAAATTTTACTAAGTATAAAATGTTCATGAAATTTTAAACACGTTGTTCTCAAAACTATGTTTTTCAAGTCGGTGAGCAAGATATCTCGGGAACGGCTAAACCAATCGGGCTCAAATTTTTACACAAGCTTTAGAACTTTACTTTTTACTCTTTAATCGAATGTTTTTTTTTTCGATTCTATCAATATTATTCATTTCATAAACAATTTAAAACCAAAATTTTTGTCGAAAATGAAGATTTTTTTTTGAGAAGCCGCCATTTTGTTCAAACGTGATATTTTGCTTATTCCTTCCACTAAAGACAAGATTTTACCTTATTCTAACTAAATCTTTATTGTTTTTTTGATTTCAGATGATTCAGTTCAAAGATATCTTGTTCACCACAAAACGCCTTTTTTGAAGGAGCTCTCGGAGATCGGCAGTAGCAGCTCGACAAATCAATATTTTTGTAAAAAAATATGAGTGTATTCACGTGTATATATTAACTTAATTTAATGTAGAAATATTTATTAAAATAAATGCAAACGCTTTTCGAAAAAAATTTCTTAAAAAATCGCTTTTTTTTCGGCCTCCTGACTAGGTAAAACCCCTTAGGAATAATATAAGGGATTTTTTTTGTAGTGAGTGCCTCATATTTGGACGTCCTAAACGTGATGCATCATCGGTGCTTGTTAAGTTCACTGAATCATCGACATATAGTTGCTTTCGACGGAGCAGATGTACCATAACACTTCTCAACCATTCTTGGGTTCTGGCTGTATTTTTCCCATCAAAACGCAATGTTTAATCAACACTCAAAATCAAAAGTAACGTCACTTAGACACCTGTAACTCGCGAGCTAATAGACAAAATGTCATGAAAATTTTGCACGAATCCGCTGAGAGTTGACACTAACTGAAAATCATATGTTTTTTTTGTTTGTGCTACCGTCTCTCGGCAAGTCTCAGGACTTTTTACACCATGTAGTACATCCTACCATATCTTGCAATATCGGAGATCATAAACGAGATATTTTAAAAAAAAAAAAAAAACAATTTTTTGGAATCTGAATCAGATATTGCTAGTCAAAATGACTGATGAATGATGATCTGAATAAGAAATAGCGGTGGGGTATAATAGGTTCTGGATTCCACTGTCCTGACATGCAAACAGAAATCGCTCGGTCTGTAAATGAAGACTGCAGGAAACAAAACACTGACTCATTCTAGATATCCTAGATATCATAACGATTAAGCTCTAAGGTGATCTTTTCATGTTGTCGTTCTCTGGGTAAAGTTTTCTACAATTTTTTGGGTAATCCATTAGTGGGATAATAAAAAGAATGATCATTTCTGGCATTTCATTGACATACAACTATATTGGCGAGAAATTCAGTGAGAATAATTCTGGGACATTTCATGATTGGAAAGTTGTAAATTAACTCACTTTGTAAATTAGTGACATAAACGCCTGAAATGATCCATTTAAACTGGTTCTATTATGTTCTATCTCTATCATTTTGAAAATAATTCGTCTTAATAAGGCTTTAACACATAAATTTATTCTCGTCGAAATTACCTGATAAACACACTTTTGTAGACGTTTGTTTCGTCAAATTTACCACTGCCTTGTCCAAACTCGATCCAATTATCCTTTTTGATGTTATCCGGTGTGTGTGGTGGCGCCCGCGTCGCACCACGGCTGAAAATATCGGCCCAACGATCGGTTGACTGGCGGCCACCCCGTTTAAGATTAACCTGTGTCACACACTGGTTAACGAGAGTGGCACTCACACAGTGAAGACCGATAGAGACGGCCACCCAGAGACGAGAAGAAGAAGAAAAAGTCAATAGGGGTCAGGTCGGGATATCTTACTTCGTGTATTAAATTGGTGGTGTAAATGTTTCATTTTTTTTTCAAACTTTCCTTATAAAAATATTGCTCAATTATTACACAAAAACATTATTAGTCTCAAACATTTTTCATTGAAATATGCTTATTAAAAGACAATGTCTACCGCTATACTAATCATATATTATTAATTCTTCTTTTTTAAGTAATTTGTATTAGTTGTTTAATTATTCTTTTCCTTAGTTAATAATTTTTGTAGTTTTATACTTCATTACCCGAATTAATCAGCGTCATACACTGGTTAATGATAGTGGCTTTTACATGGAAACCTGTAGATATGGCCATATAAAAATGCAAAGAAGAAGAAGTCAATAGGGGTCATGTTGACACAATTAGGAGGCGTTAGGAAATTGTAGTGCATATTTAATGATATAGACAGCTGTTAATATGCGTTGTATAAGCTGTCGAAACATTATTTCTGCAGATGATTTCCATTATTGTTATTAAATCGATAATTCTTTTAGCTTTAGCACTAATCTAAACTAGCTTAAAATCTCATTAATCGTGACGAAAATTACATTGTAAAAATTGATACAGACGGCCACTCAGAAATTAAAACTAGCAGAAGTCGATGGGAGTCAGGTTGGGACAACTAAGAGGTATTGGGAAATTGTATCACATCTTCAAGGATATGAACATTTATTTGCACTCATCTTTTACCTTGATTCATGTATTTAAAAAAATATTGGTTTCAACTTCATAAGTCAAACGCTACTGTGGTCTCTGTGGAGATAGTTTCTGTGACTATCGTTAAACTGGTAATTTTTCTAGGTCCTGAACCGAGCTGTAGTATCCTGAACTCTCGTTACTTGTGACTCACACAGTAAAAATCGATAGAGGAGGCCACCCAGAGACGAAAAGAAGGAGAAGTCAGTAGGAGTCAGAACATGACAACTATGAGTTCATGTTTTATCGAATTTTTGTGTATTTGTTGGACAATTTCTTAAGTTTTCACGCATACTAGGAGTCGGCTTTTTTGGTATTATTATAAACTTACCTGGAAATTTCTGGCAACTATTATCTTATATTATGGGGTATCTAAGGAAGTTTTGTTTAGTATTATTCCCAGAATTTCCTAGTACGAATGGCGCACAGTCCATTTGGAGATTTTCTCGAATTATCTCTGAACTGTTAAAGAAATTATCACTCAATTCCTTAGTTACTGCGTTAATCTGAATATTTGTCTGTACTTTGTTGTTCCGAAGTGTTTAACAGTACGTAGTGAATTTTAAGGAAATCTCTCAATACATAGTATACAGCGTTGATTCATATTTTCCAAATAACATGAAGGCTACAGCTCCGCATCAGGTTACCAAAAGTATTGATGTTTTACCTGCTCTTCAAAATATCCGCGTTTAACTTCGCTGACCATAACTTGCTCGTTAAAATTATAAAAAACATAACTTTCTTACTTACATTAATACGTTACGTGATACTATTTTTTTCAAACTTGGATTTTTTTCTAGCACGCTGATGAAAATTCAGCCATCCTACCACAGATATATCCCACAAAACAATAGGCCTTAGCCCTCCACTGAACCGACCAACATTCCTGTGTCAATAAGTGTAAAATATGCTCCCTTTGTGCGGTATTATTTTGTAAAAATATCGCGCCGCCGAATTCAAGGTCCCCAGACGGTGCGGAGTATGGATTTCACAATTGAAAAATGCCGGTAAGTTGACGGGTAGGTAGTACCTCATTTCTTTGATGGATTTGTTTTTTATTAATTTTTTTTTATATACAGAGTCAGTCACATTTTTATGTGCCGTTTCCAGAGTAATTGTCACTATATTATATAAATCAAATTTGCAAGGAATGAAATTAAGAAGTTTTAAAGGGTTTTTGGCTCATAAAATTTCTTTTACCTTGATCTTGATGCACTGCATACCTCCTGAGATATTTTAACTAGCACTTATATAATTTAGCGCCTTGAACCGTTGATAAGGGTGTCAACCACCCCCGTTCTAAGATCGTCAAACATCAACTCAAAAATATATTACTAGCTAAGCTCAAGGTCAGATAAATTCCCTGTGTATACGTTTAAATTTTTTATTACATATTTAACCTTTGCTTTGTGATTGCCCCCACATCTCTATCACAAATCAACAAACAATTTTAACGAAATTTCCTAATCATATCTCTTCTGCGTGTAAAATTTAAACCAAATAGTGATTAAATATCAACTATTGAACTTAGTATGTGTAATCTCTACAAAATGGAAACTCGTTGGGATATCGTTGCCAGCTTCATGTTTGCATACATCAGGGATTCCTGAATTAGTCTTAAAAAATCAATAAAAAATTAGTTGGATTTGTATTTAGTGACAGTATACAAATAACCAAATGTTTATTCAAATAATTATAAATAACAAAAAAAAGCAATTAATCGTACGGGCCTACCAACAAATAATAATTTAATTTAATAAATTTTGTGTTATTTTGTATGAAATAATAGTTTTAAATAACCAAAAAATAAAACAAAGCTTTTAAACTATGTGCTGTTAATGCCTGATCGTTGAATTATTAGTTCAAGAACACAACAAAGTAAGTAATTAGTCTTAAATGATCTCCATCCCTCGAGTTAAAGTGAGAAATATCTCTTACTTTTTCTCTTTCATTAAAAAAACCTTGGATTCGTCACAAGAATCTTTTCCAAAATTCTGGTTTCATTTTTCCCAAACATGTAAGATGACCTGTAACATCCACATGAGCTGTTAAGGGGCAATAACCTGGAAGACCTGAAAACGAATATCTTGTCGGGCCTTATCAAGGAATGTCTTTTGAAATAATAGATAACAAATCTTCTTTAGTATGTTTAGATAACATATTATAATTTACAATTATTAAATACAATCTTGTACTTGGCAACACTGGGAAATTTCCATATCTTGTTAAGCGTTTTCGCCTTTTTTTTGTTAGTTGTTAGCACGGAAAATTCATGATGTTAACGTATTAAAATTTTTATAAAACATATTCTCAACTCCCTCATCTCATCATGCAATTCTACCTGAGACGAAATACAAAACTAAACTCAGCATGTCCATTCTTCATTTCATTATAAACTGCGTCATATACACTCTGGTGGTCCTTAACAGCTTTTTAAATTCCGTTTCATCAATCGAACTCTATTCTCTTCACTCCATCAATATGCCGTTCTTTTCTAATTAATGTATATAAAAAAGGACAGCCTATGAGCGTAAAGTGTACCAGCAAATAAAAGAACATGTTCGATTTAAACTGTTTCTCACTTAAAGTCGTCAAACGACACCGCATCCGCACCTCGTTATCGCCATGTTGGTGCCCCCCGGTGAAAATGACACTTGACAGCTTAATTTTATCATTTACCTACCAACGTTAAGTGAAATGATATTTTATGTCCATTGGCGGAACAAAGATCCTTTATTAAATTAGACCTATAAGAATTATAAAAATATAAGCATATATATGTATATATATATATATATATATATATATATATATATATATATATATATATATATATATATATATATATAGAAAGAGAGAGAGAGAGCAACAGTTTCAGAACACAACCCTACGTTGCTGCATACCCTGTGTTCAGGTAAATATTGAAAATATGACTTAGATGTTAGACATTCTGCTTACGTGAACGGTCTCAGCGTTGTTCAGTAGGTTATTTATTGGTGATGCGTTAATGTCTTGAGTTATTATATCATCATCTCTTTTGTTTAAAGTGACATTTCTCTCGATTTCTATAGCTTCACGGATGGTTCTTGTTTGAAAATATGTACATGATCAAAGCTTTGCATTATGTACTGCGATACAAAAATAATTGTTATTCGAAAAAAATTTGCACCAATTTAAACAAATATGCAATGCAAAATAAGATTTTTATTAGCATTATAAGGTAATAAATTTAAAAATACTATAATCTATGGACTTATAACTGTCAAAAACCAAAGTTTGCTGATATGGACGTTCGTTTTAGGACAACATATTTTTATTAATTCAGAGATCGAATTTAAAGAAAACAATCAAAATTTTTAGAAACCCAGTCGGAATTCTAAGAACGAGATCAGACATCCGATATACCCATAGAAAAGATAATTGGGTTTATTTCAGACTGAGGAGTTTGAATTTAATTTAGTATACTAGAATTTAATTAGTCCAAATCGCTGATTTACAGTGTTTAGTAAATGGAGAAAATGACGAATTGGCCGAAATTGATAATATCAATTTTAGGGTATTCTGAATTACAATAATTGGATTTATTGTAATAGGATTTCAAACTAATTATAAAATTACAAAACATTATGATCAGAACTAAAACACTTTGAAGCAAGGTACTAATAAGATGCTTTCTTACTTTACTCAAGGAAGTACCTACCAATTACTAACATTTCTCTAAAAATCTATCTACCTAAAATATCTTAACCTATCGGGTAAATATTTTAGAGGCCGGCAGATACTTTAGAGAAGCAGAAAAGTGATTCTTTTATGAGCGTAGCACATAAAAATACTTGTAGAATAGACGCAGGTAGACCAACCGTTCTTTGATGTTCCAGGGTTCCAGAAAGAGGGACTAGAGAACAAATTCTAAACATACACCAAATAATAGAAAAAGTCAGGGAATTCCAAATAATACCTATATCTGTTGTGTAGATTACTCTACTACTCGACTTCCTTACAATGGAAGAAACTCTGGCCGATTTTAATCAGCATGAGAACACCTTTACATCTAGTAAACCTTATCCGATCCATGTATGAGAACACAAATAGCAGAATTAAACTGAATAATTCTTTTTCCAATCCCTTTAACGTAGAAGCCTGCGTCAGACAGGGCTGTATTCTGTCACTTTTTATCATATATAGTGTACATATAATGAAGTCTCTTTTGGATGGTTGGAGTGGGGTTGTAACAATCGGTGGATAATAGTTAAGTAGCCTTAAATTCCTAAATGAAATGAGACGAATTACTCTGTTATTTGTCACTTATTTTTTATTTATCTCCTACAGCAGACAATGTAGTAAACCTACGAAACTGCAGTAGCAGATAAATAAAAAATAAGTGGCAAATAACAAAGTAGTTCGTTTCGTTTCATTTAGAAATTTAAAATGTACTGTCACAAAGTAACGGACACCTCAATTATATAATTAAGTAACCTTAGATATGCGGATGATACTGTTATACTTGCAACTTCAATACAAGACCGAGAATCAATTATGGAACTCCTGGAAATCACTAGCAATAACTATGGATTGATAATTGACAAAAATGAAGGTATTAGAAAGAAATCCATCAATCGCCACTCGTAAACATGATTATATATCTTGACACCCATATAAGCAGTAGCAAATTCAAATTATTAGGCTTGTCTTCGATAGTACAGTTATCTTTGTTACAAGTAAAATATATCTGAATATGTCTATTAGGAACATGAGAGTTACTGTTATTATACAATGATAATTTACACATATACAGACACGACAAGGACACAATATCACGCTTAATAAAAGTTAATTTCTAAATTTCTGGATATTCAAATTGAAAATTAGTCACGTTTTTTGGTAAAATAGTTGCAGATTTCCACAAAACGATACTATACTATAGGTGAAAGTAAACAAGGCTGTTTTATATGGATCATCACTCTAAGTCGCTTATTTGAAGAGTTCTTGAGCAAAAATGTCAAAAATAGAAGGTCTAGCGTCTCCAAAGATTTTTTACGGAGTTAAAATACAAACATCGCGACATAGGATCCAAACTTTATATTTTCAAGTGGATCACTGTGTACATTATTTTTTAGTTTTATAGAAAGTTCAAGTTTGCCTAAAACTGGGTGTTCCATTAGGATCCTCCCATCAAGCCCAAGTCCTAACAACGGCTTCATAAGAGGTCTCTACCTCCAAGGAAGGCGAGAACTCAATCATCTTCTGGAAAGTTGATTCTGGCCATTTTTTGGGATTGTGAAGGAATTTTTGTTACTGGATATACGGAGAAAGGGTTAACAATGAACAGAGAATCAATACTGAAAGCTATGGATTCAGCAAGTTACGATAACCATTCTATAGCTCTAATTTAACCCCCTGCGAGTTCTTTTTGTTCAAGGACGTGAAGAAAAGTCTCAAGAACCACAAATTATCCTCAGATGATGAGAAGAAATCGGTCCCAACGTCGTTTTTTGAAGTGCAAAAAAAAGTTCTACGAATTTTGCTCTATTGCGGATAACTTGAAAACACCCTCGTAATATAATATTATTGTTTTTAGTACCTCCCAATATGTCTTGTGTACAAAATAAGACAATAAATATCCGAGGTAATCATGTGTGGTCAACAAGTCACCGTCAGGTCCGGAAATGCCGAGTCTTCTTTGATTGGGGGCTCCGGTTCAAACTGAAATACTTATCTTTGTGATAAAAGGCTTAAAAGCCGCTAAGAACTGATGGACTACTTAATTTCAGGGGCCCCATGAATGAATCACAGGTTTGGCTTGTTTGTTTAAGTATGTCGTATTAGTTTACGGCATTTTTAAACTTTGTTATAATGCTGTCAGCGTAATAAAATAATTTGGAAGGCGTCATAAAGAGTTCTTTAACACTGTGATTTTGTTTATAATAAAAATAGTTTAGTTAGCGAGTTAAATTAAAGTCAAACAGTGAGAGTAACATAAAATTTTCTCAGTAAATTGACTACTCCCGTTCGGAGTTCAGAAGGAATGAGTGCAGAAAACTTCTTTACATGAAAGTGTTTCATTAAAATATTAAAGAACGCTGGTATAGCTCAAAAAAACTTATTTTTTCTACATAATTTCCGTTTACAGTATTGCACTACGAGGCTGGTTTGAAAAGTCCGTGCAAAGTCCGAGAGATGGCACCACCGGCGCGTATCGAGGTCATGTTTAGTTAGCAGCATCTCTTGAATGAACGCACACCAAGTTTCAGCCATATTGGTCTATTTCTTTGTGTTTGGCATTCGTGTGAATCAAGGAAGTCGAGTGATTTTCAAGAAATGGACGAAAAAGAATTTCGTGTGGTGATTAAACATTACTTTATGAAAGGCAAAACGCCTCAGGAGACTAAAGAGAAGCTTGATAAACATTATGGTGACTCTGTACCTTCGATTAGAACAGTTTATAAGTGGTTTCAAAATTTTCGGACTGGCCATATGGGCATAAGTGACGCTGAACGTTCTGGACGGCCTGTGGAGGTTACGACTCCAGAAATCATTGATCAAATCCATGATATGGTGATGGATGACAGAAGAGTTAAGGTGCGTGAGTTTGCTAGTGCTGTGGGCATCTCGACTGAACGGGTACATAATATTTTGCATAAACATTTGGACATCAGAAAGCTATCCGCAAGATGGGTGCCGCGATTGCTCACGCTTGACCAAAAACGGAATCGTGTGAAGTGTTGCAAGGATGGTTTGCAGCTGTTCCAGAAGAATCCGGAGGACTTTAAGCGTCGTTTCGTCACTGTAGATGAAACATGGATACATTACTATACTCTTGAGACCAAACAACAATCTAAACAATGGGTTACCAAGGGGGAATCTGCACCAAAAAAGGCGAAAACCGTTCCTTCGGCCGGAAAGGTTATGGCGACTGCCTTTTGGGATTCGCAAGGGATAATCCTCATCGACTATCTGGAAAAGGGTAAAACAATTACAGGTGAATATTATTCATCGTTATTGGACCGTTTGAAAACCGAGCTGCAAGAAAAACGCCCGCGATTGGCCCACAAGAAAGTCCTTGCAAAATTAATGGAAATAGGATTCCAACTCGTTTCACATCCCCCCTATTCTCCAGACTTGGCTCCCTCGGACTACTATTTGTTCCCCAATTTGAAGAAATGGCTGGCGGGCCAAAGATTTTATTCAAACGAGGAGGTGATTGCAGACACTAATGGATATTTTGCAGACTTGGACAAATCCTATTATTCGGAAGGGATCAACAAACTAGAACATCGTTGGACGAAGTGTATAAGCCTAAAAGGAGACTATGTCGAAAAATAAAAAAGGTTTACCCCAAACTCATAAGTAGTTTTTATTTTTGCACGGACTTTTCAAACCAGCCTCGTAGTTCCGCATTTCTCGAGTTATTTCAAAAAAAACTTTATCTCTACGTGATGAGTTTGATTACTTTCATTCATTTTTTTGAAGAAAAAAAATCGTAAAATTTACAAAACGCACCGAACTTGTACGAAATTTCGTCAAAAACTCTCTCCAAGATTTATTTACAATACCATCAACAGTCAGATAAGAAAGAAACCCATATTTATTGTTGTCTACGTTTTCACGGGGCAAATCCAGTATTTGGTCCTCTAACTAAATGTATTTTTTAGACGATACAAATAAAAAAAGTATTTCAATTTATATACTCTAGTTTAGTCTGAATCAACCACAATAGACCGAATATTATTTTTATTGGTATGATCATATCTGACGTTACATTTGCCAACCAAAAAATGTTCTTAATTTTGGGCTCCGACCGTGCATTCACGAATTAGGCCTTAATTAATATGGGAGCTATAAGGGAGCTTAAAGATATTAATATTCCCAATATTCCCTAAGCTTTTCTGGCTCGTTGTAGCTCTATTATGACTAGTAACTTTAACAATTTTTAGCTTTTGGTACCGCTCTCGTGCGATGCATACAACATTTTTTTATCGTATTCAGTCTTTGTACAATAGAAATCTTTTCCAAGTCAATAATAGTGACAATAATTGACTAATGTCTATGCCGACATTAGTAAAAGAATTCCAATATTTAGCTTTTAGTAGAAATATTAAATTATATGTATTCCTGTTTTTCTTACTTCATTTTGGTATTCTGAAACAAGAAACAAATTAACTAAAATCAATGACCTTAATAATAAAAACATAAACGAAATTAATGAAACACTGACGAACATCTTGGTGAAAACAGGAGAGCAAATAGCTAGAAAGAAGAGCAACCAATCAAAAATATGAAGCATAAAAACGGAAGAACTGTTTGAAGAAAGACTAGCCCAGGGAAAGAGAAATACTATTCAGTTTGTAGAAATTAACCAAATCCTTAAAAAGTCCGTTAAAGAAGATAAAAGATAACATTTAGAGGCAAAGATAGAAAAAATTGTAGAACAGAACAAGAACATAAAAGCACTCCGACAAAACCTAGGAAAAACCACATTACATAACTTAAAGGATGAAAATGGAGAAGATGTGAAAGATCGAGAAAAAATAACACACATGATTCAAACATACTATCAGAACTTGTATGAACAAAGAAACTTCCCACCGAATAATCTCAAAAACATCGAAACAGGAATATAATCAATTTTAACTCAGAAGAAGTACCAGAGATAACAGATGAAGATATATTAACAACCCTAGAAACTATGAAAGACAATAAAACACTGATGGAGTATTAATAGAATTAATGAAAGAAGGAGGAGACTTGGTGGTACAGGTGCTGAAACTCTTATTCAATAAATGTCTAGAAGAAGAGAAGATACTAGAAAATTGGAATACAACTTTATCAATTTTACTTTTTAAAAAAGGTGATAAGACTAAATTAGACAATCAACGTCCAATATCATTACTTTCACAAATATACAAATTGTTTACCAAAATAATAGTTAATAGATTGAAAAACAAGCTGGAATTAAACCAATCGGTAGAACAGAGTTTTAGTACTTGTGATCATTTCTTAACCATCAAAACTTTAATAGAGCAAGCAACAGAATCTAACTTATTTATTTACGTTATTTATTATAATGCGTATTTATAGGTTATCAAAAGGTTTTTGACAGTATCAAGAGCTCAGCCGGCGCCTATACTTATCAAACGAGGAGTAAGACAGCGAGATTCCATGAGCCCAAAATTATTTATAGCAGCATTAGAAGAAGTTTTCAAGGAACTCGAATGGGAAAAAAAGGGGATCAGCATAAATGGACAAAAGTTAAATCATCTGCGTTATGTTGATGATATAGTGCTAATATCAGATAATTTTGATAACATACAGGACATAATTACCGAACTACAAAAAAAATTAGAGAGGGTAGGACTACTGCTGACTAGAGATAAGACAAAGGCTATGAGAAACGAAGACAGTCCGTGAGGCTCGAGAATAAAGGACAGAACACTAGGAATACATCTACCTAGGGCAAGTAATAACGTGTGGAAAAGCAAATCAAACAGCAAAAGTACAGAGAAGAATCAGACTGGCATGGGCAGCATTTGGCAAATAAAGGAACATACTAATCAACAAAGGAATTGCTCTGAAACCAAGAAAGATGGTATTCGATCAATGCATTCTGCCGGTTCTCACCTACGCGGCCCAGACATGGACATTGACTAAGAAGATGACGGATCAACTAAGTAAAACACAGTGAGCAATGGAACGCCATATACTGAATATAAAGTTACAAGACAGAATCAGAAACGAAAGTGTAAAACAAAAGACCAAAGTGCTAGACGTAAGAGAACAGCAGTAGCAGGTCTGAAATGGAGATGAGCATGTCACGCAATGAGACAACAAGATGAGAGATGAAAGAACAGAATAGAAGAATGGGGGCCATGGTTGGGACAAAGATCCAGAAGAAAGCCCCAAACAAGATGGAAAGATGACCTGAAAAGAACGGCTTGTTTAGGATGGATCAGAAAGACGCAGAATCGAGAGGGATAGAAAAAGAAAAAGGATGCCTATGTCCGACAATGAATGGAAAAAGGCTTATTAGTTAAATAGATGTATTTCTATAACTTCTCTTAAAAAAGTGAGAGTTTACAAGCTGTAATTTCAATTAAAAAACCATAAGGCAAAACTATTTAAAAAATATATAAAGAAACCCTATTAATGATATTCCCATTTTTACGATCAGACTTCCTAAATGAAAAAATATGATTTTATAGACCGCAAACTGTGTTAAAACCCATAAATCACCTGCCCAAAATCCTTGGCCATAACTTAAAATATGCACCGACATTAAATATCAAAAACACCGCCGATTTAAAATTGGCATTCTATTGATCACCGTAGAAGTCAATAGGTATTGTGAATAATAATTTGGCGACGTTGCCGTATTTACTAAAAATTTATGCAATAAATTGCCAAGAAAGTTGAAGTGCTAACTGTTATGAAAGACAGTTTGCTGGGATGCGAAAAGTCACGTGAACGAAGGTAAATATTGTAAAAAACAAGGTAAATACCACTTTATTTCCTCGACCTTCATTCGACGACAATCTCTTCGCCCCAAGCCAATTTTTGACGTTAGGAAACAAAATAAAATCACTTGGGGCCAAATCTTCCTCGTGCATTTTTGGTCTGGAATCAACAAACGTGGCACCCTTCGCGCACTCACCTTTTTCATCTTTAGAACTTCATGCAGGATATTATCTACCCGTTCATATGAGATGCCTACCATCTCAGCAATCTTACGAAGCTTAATGCGACCATCTTTCATCATGATACTATGAATTTTATCGACCCCAGTTGTGTGTCCTGAACATGCAGAATTTGCAATGCTGGTACGGCCACGTTTAGATTAATTTATCCAGTAATAATTGGTTTTAAGTGCTGGTGCAGAGCCCCCTAAAGTTTATTCATTTCAGTTTCTATCTGAGTCGCAGTTCACTCCACGATACTCGGCTTTATTCATTTCTATGAAACGTGTAACACCGATTACTTACGATAATTTCCAACAAGCAACTGCGCCTTGTATCTGTTTGAAACACAACCGTTACAAGAATCACGCTTACAACCAGTCATGTCGCTTAACAAAATTTTCCGCCCTTTCGTAGAAACTTAGCAGACTTATCAAACCACCCTCGTATTATGTACCAAAAGGAAAATATTTCCAGAATAAATCTGTATTTAACTAGTTATTTCGTGAAATTTTCCTCATTCACACTAGTATTTTCTACTTATGACGTCTCAACTAATGTTTATAAAAGCAGAATAAATGATTTTATATAATATAGAAAAATATTTCTCCGTTGAAGCCCATTACGTTGCGGTGTATTCAAAATAATCCGCAGAGGGTGAGCAGAAGTAATGAACACAACTTTTTTCTTCTTCATGTTTTGGCTCTATTGTAAAGGGTGATTCATTTAGAGGTACTTTTTGTGATGGGGATTTAATTGCAGATTGCGCATGCGTCGTGTCAACTGAAGTGGCATTCCTGTTCAGTAGTGTTTGACAATTCATAATGGAAAGACTTACCCCGGCACAGCGTCTACAAATTGTTCAACTTTATTACGAAAATGGGCGTTCTACGAGGAATGTGTATCGGGCGCTTAGAGCAACTTATGGTCCACATAATCGACCTACCGAACGCACAATTCGCTCTACCATCAATAAGTTTGAGACCCAATTTTCATTATTGGATAATGCTCGACCGAATAGACCACATCCAGCACGTAGTGAAGAAAATATAGGGGCGGTAGCGGAGAGTGTACGCGAAGACCGTGAAATGTCGATTCGTCGCCGTTCTCAACAGCTTGGCCCGTCATATTCAACAACTTGACGTATTTTACGTAACGATCTTTCTTTAAAAGCATACAAAATTCAACTAGTGCAACAACTGAAGCCGACCGACCTTCCGAATCGTTTCCGTTTTAGTCGTTGGGCTCTTGACAAGCTTGCAGAAGATCCACTGTTTTCGAGAAAAATTTTGTTCACCGATAAGGCCCTTTTTGGCTTAATGGGTTCGTGAATAAACAAAATGCCCGTATTTGGGGTGATGAACAACCTGAAGAGGTTCAAGAGCTGCCATTAAATCCAGAAAAAACAACTGTTTGGTGTGGTTTATGGGCCGGTGGAATAATCGGTCCATATTTCTTCAAAACACAGGCCGGCCGGAATGTTACTGTGAATGGTGACCGTTATCGCGCCATGATAACAGACTATTTGATGCCAGAAATTGAAGCCCGTGGTCTCAACGAAATTTGGTTCCAACAAGATGGCGCCACTTGCCATACAGCCCGTGAAACCATGACTTTACTGCGAGAGCAATTCGGCGAACAGATCATTTCACGCTTTGGACCAGTGAATTGGCCGGCTAGATCATGTGACATCACACCTCTTGACTTTTCCCTTTGGGGCTATGTAAAGTCCAAAGTCTACATGGATAAGACAGCTACAATTGAGGCATTGGAGGCCAATATTACTCGAGTCATTGGCCAAATACCACTCGAAATACTCACACGCGTCATTGAAAATTTGAACTTCAGAATGGACGTTGTTAACCGTAGTCGCGGACAACATTTGAAAGAAATTATCTTTAAGAAATAATTGTAAAGAATGGTTCTTTTATATGATAATAAAGATTATAAAATAAAATTGTTTTTATTCATTTTTTTTATTTAAAAAAAAAAGTACCTCTAAATGAATCACCCTTTATATTGTATATGTCCCGCTCTTTTCTTCTTCATTTATTTTGTACTCGGGTTGAATCTTACAGAAGAGAATCTGATTTTGGCGCCATGTAGACCCGTCGAAACGCCGCGCCTGCTGATGTTACCCTCCATTAATAATGGCTGAAAGAGATGTTATAAAAATTGCTTTTCCATGTTAATTGCTAGACATTAGCTATTGATTTTCGGCTTGAACAGTACTAAATTGAGGAGCTAAATTGATTGCATGCCGACAATGGCGCGAAAATCCTAACACCATAAATCGTAACACATTTGTTCGTGCCAGGAACAGATGCAAAGAAATTATCGACGAAACCAAGGAGGTACACAATCAACGGATTAGAAACAAACTTCTCGCCTGTCCCGGCAATTCAAGGTCCTTTTGGTCGGTCGCTAAGGCAGTTAGTCAAAATTTCACCAAATCCACCATACCACCACTCACACGGCCAGATAATTCTATTGCAACGACACCTGTTGAGAAAGCGAACTTATTGGCTGGACCCTTTGCTTCACATTCTACTGTCGATTTCCAAGGAAAAACACCACCTACTATTCCCATAGTGCAGTCAAGGATGCCCGATGTTGTCTTCAGACAGCGTATTATAAAGCGTATTCTGATGAAGCTAGACACCAAAAAGGCTTCTGGCGCTGACGGAATACCTGCCATAGTTCTTAAAATCTGTGCGAGGGAACTAACACCAGTTTTCTGTAGACTTTTCAACCTATCCTACAGAAAGGGAATATTTCCTTCCTGCTGGAAATGCGCTACAGTTCAGCCGATACCTAAAAAAGGCAAGAAGACCTTGCCAGATAACTACCGACCAATCGCACTGCTTTCAATAATATCGAAAGTCATGGAAAAGGCTATCAATCAGCATCTTTTAAAATATCTTGAAGGATTCAACATTATTAGCGAGCACCAATATGGCTTTCGTAAAAATAGATCAACAGGAGATCTTCTGACTTATGTAACACATGTTTGGAACAATGCAATTGAACACTTTGGAGAATCTCGAGCGGTTGCTCTGGACATATCCAAGGCATTCGACCGTGTTTGGCACGATGGGCTGTTGGCTAAGCTCCGTTCTTATGGTATGTCGGAAAAGTTCTGTTTGTGGCTCTCATGTTTCCCCAGAGAGCGTTCTTTACGAGTGGCAGTCGACGGATTTCTTTCTAACACCTTCACTATCAACGCCGACGTACCTCAAGGCTCCATACTGTCTCCTACTCTTTTTCTCATTTACATTAACGACCTGCTGGAAAAGACCGAGATTCCAATCTACAGCTTTGCTGATTACAGTACACTTATCTCTTCATTCACTTTGAACGCTCGGACATCGGCTACTCAGACAAATATCCGCAGACAGCAGGAAGTCGTTCAACTTAACAAAGACCTGGAAGAAATTCTATCTTGGGGGTGACAGTAACCAAGTGGAATTTAACGCTACAAAAACTCAGGCGGCAGTTTTTTTCTAAAAAAGTTAACGTTGCTGAACCCGACATAGTTATGTCGGGGCACTCCATTCCTCTAACATCGTCACTCAATTTGTTGGGTGTTAATTTGGGAGCAAATATGTCCTGGCATGAACATGTTGCAGGCATAGCAAGGAGAGCTTCTCAAAAGTTGGGAATATTATTTCGAACCAGAAAGCTTTACACTCCACAACAACTGTTAATTCTTTACAAAGCTCAAATTCGACCAACTATGGAACACTGCTCCCATGTTTGGAGCTCCGCTCCCGAACATACACTGCATTTGTTGGATTCTATTCAGAGAAGAGCTGTTCGTCTGATTGGAGACCCGGAACTGACCGTCGGCCTTGATTCGCTGGAACATTGAAGAACGGTTGGCGACTTGAGGCTATTCTACAAGTACTTTCATGGAAAGTGTTCGAAGGATGTGGCCCGCTTAATTCCTCCCAGAGCGGTGCATGTTAGAAGTACACGTCGCGCTAATTCTTCACATCCGTATGAGGTTCAGCTTGTTACTCCTCGTACAACGCTTTTCTAGCAGTCTTTTATATGGATAACATCATCCCTTTGGAATAATTTGCCCAGGACTGTGTTTCCCACCGAGTACAATCTACAGCGATTCAAGAACAACGTGAATCGCCTTCTCCGCACACGTGTCGCTCCTGTAGCGCTTTAGGGACTTCCCTGTAGCACGTGTGCTAGACCCATAAAAAAAAAAAAAAAGCTATAATTAAGACACCATTGTCAAATGGTGTTAGTCAGACGTTTAAGCAATCCAAACGTAACCTTATAGCCCAATCGCCAGGGGTTCTGAGCTCTCATTAAATGTTAGCAGGCTGCATTTTAGCACACAGATAGTTTTTTTAAACGTAGAATATGATAAAAAAAAAAGTTTGCTAAAATTTGATGTGTGCTAAGCCCACAAAATAAAATCAAAATTCGTATTTTCGGTAATATCTTGAAAGATAACACAGATATCGAAAAACTAATAGCACCAAGTGAAAGAGCGAGAAATTTTACAGAAAAAAGTGTATAGTTTTTTTATTAGCGGGAGAGTTTATTAAATACTTGATTCAAAAAGTGTAGCTCGTCAAACAGGTTAATTTGAAACTTTACGTTCACTTCCCGAAGATTAATCGATATTACATGCTTTCAGAGTGTAAAAAAAAATTAAAAGACGGCTTTTTGAAGAGAAAACTTTCAGCTTTCCGATGATACTAATAGTTTTTATTTTTATTGCTTCATAATTTGTAAAACTTAAACGAAATTTTTGTTTGCATGCTTCAAATTACTGATGCTTTAAATGAGTTGTGTTGAAGCAGTCTCAACTATCACTGTTGGGTCTAGGGAGATGTGTAGCTGCCGGGGATCAGAAATTAATAATCAGACACAATCACAACAAATATTAACGGGCTAAAACTTTTAAAAACTTGAAGAGGAAGGATTTCAGAAGTTTTGGTTCTACCAACTATTAGGCACGAAGGTGACAGCGTTATAATTTGCTGATGTTTTGGTGATAGTACGTCAGATAGTTTGGTGAAAATACAGGGGAAATTAAATATAGGATACTTGAAAATCTGAGCCCAATATTACTGGTCACAGGTTTATCTTTTAACAAGATAACGACTCTTAACACTCTTCGAAACTACACAGGGATATCTTCAAGAGAAAAGAGAGAAAAATGCATGATTTTAACGAGCGTACAGTAAGTTACAAAATATTTAATAAAATGTAGTATTGAAAAAAAAAATGAATATATCATTATTATACCTTAAGTTTTAATATAAAAATAATTAAAATAACCCGCATTGTCTGTGTTATTTAAAAATTGAGTTTTAAAATATGAAAATTTGCCTGCTGTAGTGCGCCGTCGGCAATTTTTTTTTTTTATGGGTGTAACACACGTGCTGCAGGGAAGTCCCTAAAGCGCTCCAGGAGCGGCACGAGTGCGAAAAAAAGCGATTCACGTTGTTCTTGAACGTTCTTTACGTTCAAAGCAATACGAAATGTCCAAAAAGAGTCGGACAATTTTTTTTAGTTACTGTTAAGAGTAAATCAAATGTATTAGAGTAAAAAGGAATCATTAAAAATGTAAAAAACTTTCTCTTTTTGTAATTTTGCTCTTAAAAATGTGTTCATAATAAACGTATTTTTTTGTATTATTAATCATACAACTTAAACTTAAAATAAAGAAAATATTTAAAGATGGGAAATGAAAGATAAAAGTCTAAGCTTTAAGTGTATTGTAAGTATTTATATTTCGTTTAAACATCCAGGTACAAAGAAAACAGTTATTGAAAACCAATAATTCTAAATTACTCGAAAAAATTAAACGAATTACGTTCTGTCTGGTCGTCATATTGGATCCGTCACTTTGAATTTTTTTAAATCTGTCATCGGATTCTTAATTAGCATCCCGAGAAACTCCTTAATACCCAGCGGTATACAGAAACGTTAATTTAATCATAAATGAGATTGGAGCATGATTCCCACTACAACTGAAGGGTTTATTTTAAATATATTTTTTTTAAATTACAGTAAAACTAAACAAAAATAGTCTATATACTATTTTTTGTAGAATTTCCCGTTCTTTCACGTGGTGCTATTAGTTTTTTGATATATTTTTTATTTGCGAAAAAACGAACTTTTAATTTTATTTTCGATTTTTTAGACTTAGCATACACTTTAGAGCAACAAACTTTTTTTCTACGTAAAAAAACTACCTGTATGCCAAAATGCAGCCTGTTAAGAGAGCTTTTCGTTAAAATTTGACGACTGGGCTATTAGTAATTTAGCAAAAGTCAGAAAGTCCGGTAAAATTCTGTATATTTAGCAACACTGCTTTCTAAATGTACTCAATAACCATAATAAAATCAAAAATGGTATATTACCCAAGATAACTGTAAATCATCCGTTTAGGGGTATTTTTATTTTACAACTCGACCCAACCGTAAATAAGTCATTTTTTGATTTTTATGATTTTATGATTTTTGCGGCATGCCAAAATTAAAAACAGGATCAAATTTGATTTGTTTATTTATCGATGTGGTTTTATGGTCGTGGGTATAACTGGTAGAAAATTTGATTAGTACCTTTTTAATTTTTGGTTAGTTGTTTAATTTGCATATTTTGTAGAGAGACTATTTATGTCGCTTCGAATGGGTTTTGAGTTGCCTTTCTTTGTGATTTGACTTTCTTAAAGTGTCCGTTCGGGTCCGCTACACGGTGTTTTTTTTAAATTAGGATGTCATTTTTACCTGAAATACTCAAAATATCAATAAAATGTTAATTTTTAGTGTTCCGTAGCAAAATTGAAAAAACGAAACATTTAGGAGATCACTTCGGTGTCTGTTTGTCACAGCGGATTTTCTCTGAAACTATTTGACACAGAAAGTCGAAGTTTATCACAACAAACAACACATTGATGGCCCAATCACAGCCGTTAAATTTTGACTTGAGAGGTTACTTTTTGGGGATAAACTCGGAAGTGAAAAAATTTTTTTCTCAAGGTCGAGTAGGGTGTCAAATAAAACTTGTGAAAACACGAGTTCAATAATCATCATCACTATCAGCTCATACTGTCCATTACTGGACGCATGCCTCTCTCAAATCTTGCCACTTTTTTCTGTTCTGTGCCGCTTGTACCCAATTTCCAGCCACTCTTTTCAAATCATCAGTCTACCGAGTTGGTGATCTACCTCTACTCCGATAGGCTTCGGATCTTGGTCGCTACTGTATCCATCGTCCATCCTTAAACCTAGCAACATTCCCAATCGAGTTCCATTTCAAGTGTAGAATGAATTTGACTGCGTCTTGTAACCCCGTTCTCTTCCTGATAATGTGATTTAGGATGTAATCCCTAAGAGTAACGCCTAACATTGACTCTCCATCTTTCGTTGCATGATACATATTTTATTGATGTTTTTCGTCGTCATTGTGAGAGTATCGGCTTCGTACGTAAAAACGGGGAGTACGTATCTGTCAAATACTTTTCTTTTTAAATACATAGGAAGGTTAAATTGGAATACATAGGCCAGTTTGCTATATGCAGACCAGGAGAGACCTATTCTCCGTTTTATTTCATGTGTTTGGTTATCTCGTCCTATGCTGATTTCATGTCCCATGTATCGGGTCTTCCATTAAGGACTTGACAACTTTTTTTTTAAATAAAACGCAACCCATTTGAGACATTTCGAAAATTTTACTCTCGGCTTGAAGTACAATCAAAACATTTATGTATGGAATTCGACTTCATTCATATGTCCACCACGGGCACGTTTGCAGCGGTCGATTCGTTGAACCCAATTTTCGATGACTCGGGCACACATTTCGACGGAAACGGCCGCTATCTCTCTTTCAATATTGGCTCTGAGCTCCTCTAACGACGCAGGCTTGTTAGCATAGACCAATGATTTAACGTACCCCCATAAAAAGAAGTCTAGAGGTGTTAAATTACACGATCTAGGCGGCCATTCGACGGGACCATTTCTCGATATAAAACGTTCACCGAATTTAGATTGCAGTAAGTCGATTGTTACACCCGCTGTGTGGCTTGTGGCGCCGTCTTGTTGAAACCACATATCATTAATGTCTAGCCCATGCAATTGATCAAAGAAATAACGTTGCAACATACCTCTGTAGCGATCTCCATTGACTGTAACGTGACGGTTATTTTCATCAACGAAAAAGAACGGCCCAATGACACCACCGGCATGAAAACCGCACCAAACAGTAATTTTTTGTGGATGAAGTGATGTTTCTTCAAGCACATGAGGGTTTTCACCTGACCAGTAACGCATATTCTGTTTGTTGACGAAGCCGTTTATCCAAAAAAGAGCCCAATTCGAGAACGTACGTCGCTTCATATGATCGAGTGGCTTTAGTTCTTGAGTTAACTTTAACTTATAAGGGTGCAGGCCAAGATCCTTTCGCAAAATTCGCCATAGTGTGGTCTGAGCGATGCCCAATTCTTGAGAACGCCGTGAAATCGACTGTTTTGGTTCATTTGAGATGGACACTTGAACGGCAGCAATATTCTGGCCACTTCGACCAACCCGTTTTCTCACTGGCACGGGAGCATCCAGCAGCGAATATGTTAACTCAAATTTTTTCACTAGACTATGAATTGCTTGTCTACTGGGTGAGAATTACGACCAAAAATTGGCGTTAACGCTCTTAAAGTTGCAGTCACCGACTCCAAATTTTGGTAGTAAATTTTAATTATTTGTAAACGTTGTTCGTTCGTGTACTTCACCATGATGAAAATGTTGACTTTACTGAATGTTTTGACGTTGACAGTTCGGTGATTGGCTTAAGGGTGCGTTCACAGTGAAATTTCAAAGTTGTCAAGTCCCAAATGGAAGACCCTTTATTTACATTGGTGCACTTGCTCGATCTCGACGTTATTCAGTTTTATAGTGTCGCTTAATACAAGATTTGTCATAAACTGGGTCTTGGATAGATTAATGTTTAGACTAACCTTTCCTGAAACTTCCTGAAACATGTGCAACATACGTGGGTTGCTATTTATTTTTCTGGCCTTAGCAACAGTAAGTGTTGCCAGGTGCCATCTGACGTTTCCATCAGAAACTTGACATTGTTGAACATAACCTTTGAACAAACATTTTGTCATTTGAGCGCACTTTGTGTTGTTTACAGTAACTTGAAAAATTCATCTTGGGCAAAAAATGGAATTAACTCGTGCGATTATTTTTCATAACTTTCGACGTGGATTATCAAGATAAAAGTGCATCGATGAACTTAATTCTTTATACGGTGAAGAAACACCATCCTACAGCACTGTAAAAAGCTGGTATAACGAATTCAATCGTGGCCGACGTTCGCTCCAGGACGAATTCCGTGAAGGTCGTCCAAAATCGGTTATTGTGCCAGAAAACATTGATGCTGTGCGTGAACTGATAAAGCAAGATCGTCATGTGACATACCGTGAGATTGAGGCATCTTTGGGCATTATTATGACAAGCATCAATAAGATATTGCATGATCATTTGGCCGTAAAAAAGATTTGTTCGCGTTGGATTCCGCATAATCTGACAAACGCTCAAAAGAAGGCTCGTGTCGATTGGTGCAAGGAAATGTTGGAAAAATACGATCAAGGTGCATCAAAGGCTGTGTATAATATCTACACAGGTGACGAATCATAGATCTATGCATATAAGCCCGAAACAAAACAGCAATCGACTGTATGGGTCTTCCAAGACGAGCCAAATCCAACAAAAGTTGTTCGCGGAAGAAGCACATCGAAGCAAATGCCTGTTTCTTCGGCATTATCGGTCACGTGTCGAGAGTGGTGTTAGAGCAACGTAGGACGGTCATTTCTGAATGGTACACGACCATTTGTTTGCCAGAAGTCTTCGGAGAAATTCGGAAAAAGTCGAAGAAGAGACGAATCATTCTTCATCATGACAATGCGAGCTCTCACACATCGGCTCAAAGAAAGGAATTTTTGACCGGCCAAAACATCGAATTGATGGGTCATCCGCCGTACAGCCCTGATTTGGCACCCAGTGACTTTTTTTTTTATTCCCGCACACGAAAAACAAATTACTTGGTCAACGATTTTCGACACCCGAAGAAGCGGTTGATGCATTCAAAACGTATGTTTTGGAGTTGCCTCAGTTGGAGGGGAAAAAGTGCTTCGAAAACTGGTTCAAACACATGCAAAAGTGTATTGATCTTCATGAAAAATATTTTGAAAAAAATGAAACCAATTTCGATCATAAATATTTGTTTTTTCATTATTAAGCCAGAAATATAAATAGCAACCCTCGTAGTTTGTGCTTCTTGCATTTCGTCTGTTATTAAGACAATGTCGTCGGCAAATCAGAAGTGATTTAACTTTTCACCGTCAATGTTAAGACCCATTCTTTCCCAATTTGTTGATCGTAGAATACTTTCTACAAGTGTTACAAAAAGCTTGGGAGTACTACTCTTTCGATTCGAAATTTGCTGGTGGATTGGTTAGTTTGTGTTTTATCATGAGCGGTGGTATTTTTATATATGTATTTAATTACATTGGAATATCGATAATTAACACGATACTCAGCAAGGGCTTCCAAAAGTCTCTGCTGATTTACAGAATCAAAAGCCTTTTCGAAGTCCACAAATATGAGCACGAGAGGCTTATTATAATCTATACATTTCTCAGTGAGGATTTTAACTGTAAGCAGTTGGTCGCTTGTTCTATACCCCGAGCAGAAACCTGCCTGTCGTTTTGAAAGGAAAAACTCGAATTTATTTGCTGAAGGTCTGAAGTTTTGTTCAATTTTTCAATTATCATGAGTGCATTACCTATTAATAATTTATAATATATATATATATATAATTTATCTTCTATATATAAAAAAAAATTGGAATATGTTTTTTTAACTTCAAAACACAAAACCTGTCAGCATGGACAGGTTATTGCTCATAATGCTACAACCCTGTAGAATGAAAGCAATAATTTTTTTTGTAGTGCTAAATGTAGTGTTAGCTATTTATGTTGTTTCCAATGGGTTTTTACTTGCTTTTCTTTGTTGTTTGTATTTCTCACAGTTTACGTCAATTTTTTTAACTTCAAAACACGAAAATGGTCAATATCGATAGGTTCTAGCTACAACCCTGAATAGTAAAATAAATATAAATAAATGGCCTGGAAAACACTCCTCTTGGGGTAGGGCCACCCTTTGGGTTCTCTAGATCTAGTTTATGGGTTGATCAAGCCCATTTTCCTTGTTATTTTTCTCTGCTTAGATGTTTCCAAAGTTTTCTGTCAGATGTCTTCTCCTTCCAGTTCGTAATCCCTGCCGCCTCCATGTCTTCCTTAACTTGCTGCAGCCATTCCATTCTCGGTCTACCTCTCCTTCTACATCCCGATTCCCATTGAAGTATTTCATATATTGGTGCTCCTGGGCCTGCTCTCCATGTGTGCTCTAGCCAATTAAATTTTTTTGACTATGTCCTCCTCCACTTCTTCCAAAATGTCTTGATTGGTCCTCCTTCTGTAGACTCCTTCACATATTCTTATTGGCTCTAGGATCGCTCTTAATATCTTTGGTTCAATTCTTCTCATGTCTTCCTCTTGTTTCTTTGTCATGTTTATAACTTCTGTAGCACACATTAGTATTATTGTCTTGTATATCCTCATCTTCAACATCTCAACAATTTCTTATTGCTATGGAACAACTTGTTTACTATTATTAATCTTTCCTTTACTTCCATTTCCTGGTTCCCATCCCAATACAGCGTCACTCCCAAATATTTAATCTTCTATACTCCTTCGAAGGTATATTCGTTTATTCTAATCGTTTCCATTTTCTGAACATTCTGTTTTTCATTTTTCATTATTTTGGTTTTCTCTTCATTTATCTTCAACCCCATTTTTGCTCCTGCTACGCTTATTTCTCTCACCATTTCCTTCATTATTTTCTAGTTCTGTGCAATAATTACTACATCGTCCGCATATGCCACTACCTGGCTGTCTCTAGTTCGTATTGAACCCTGATTTATGTTCCTTAGTATATATTGTTAGGTTGAATAACGTTGCCGATAATGCATCTCCCTGTCCATCTCCTTTGTGAATTTCGAAATCTTGTGTTCTTCCTTTCTATGTTTCGACATTGGCGAATGTCTCTTTCAGTGTCATCATACATAGTCGTCTTATCATGCTCAGTACTCCCAGTTCTTTTAGCACTGTATTTAATCCACAACCCTGTATAGTAAAAACTATTATTCTTTTTTAGTGTTGACTATGTTAAAGCCAAAATCAGAGGGTTCTAAAAATAAACATCTAATTTTTTTGTGCAGTTACTATTTATGAAAAAAAGTATTTACTGTTTTTAAAAAGCGATTAAATCAACGTATGTTATTTCTTCGGAAGTTGCAAAATACATAGTCAAGCTATAGAACATATTAAAGAATTAAAAGAACAGATTTAACAAGTTTTAACTTGAGTGTCATCAATTGTAAATATCTCAAAATGTGAAAGGTGTAACGGTACCTGAGATATTTGGTTTATGTTTTTATTTAGAAAGGAACAGAAGAAAGAAAGAAATAGTAGGAGATAAATAAGCCATAAAAGATAAAGAATAATACATTATTCTTCGTGTGCTAACACGTTTTCAAGGTGCTACTTAATCGTTCATTGAGTTTTGTTATAAAAGCATTCCCGTCACCAAATATTAACTGTGTAAAATATTTGAAAAATCTCTTTAAATAAAGGCCCACAACTGTACCGTTATCAGAAAAAAAGTGTTTGAAGATATCAATCTTCTTGGGGTTTTCGAATATTAAATCCAACTTTATAGTGTTTCGTACGGAACACTTATAAGATCACTTCGGTGCCTGTCTGTCTATCGGTCTGTCACACTCGATTTTCTCTGAAACTATTTACCATAGAAAGTCGAAATTTGGCACTAATATAAGAATTGATGGACTTATCAGAGCTGTGTACTTTTAAAAGTTAAATTTTGATTTAAGGCGTTAGTTGTGGGGAGTAAAATCGGAAGTGAAAAAAATTTTTTTTACCAGGTCATCGGGTGGGGTGTCAAATGAGAGCTTGTAAAAATACTAGTTTAAGATATATATAATGTATTACTTCCGCACACTTTTCTTTGTATTATTTTTAAAAAATTGCGAAAAAATTACTGTCTCCCGCTTTATCTTGAAAAGTACTGACCAAAAAATTTTGAAAAAAAAAACTCTGGAATATTCTCCACGGGGTGTAGATTGAGCAAAAATTATCACGAGTGCATTATCTTTAATAATTTATCTGGTATATAAAGGAAAATCAAGGTCATCAGTTTTGAGTAAAGTCGGAAAGAACTTTGTTGAAAGCTTGTTTGTTTTGTTAAGTCATTGATTATTTTATACCTCCATAACAAAAAATTTTTATTTTGAAAGCAATCGGCATACGGAACACTAATTGCGCAAGTCCGACTTGCACTTGGTCGGTTATATAACCGATAGGTTAGACGTGTTTAATCGTAGGTAGTAACACCTTATTTTTCAAATATTCTGCTAGTGCATAAAGTTTACTGAGTGCAATTTTATATCTGTTTACATGTTTTTTTTTTCTTCTTCTTCAGCCTGTGTTCATCCACTCCTGAATGTCGGTCTCTTCCAAAACCTTCCATGCCCTTCTGTCTACTGCAACTTGCGTCCTGAATCTCATTTTAAGTTACAATAACTTGGTAATTGATAAAATTGTACCTAACAGCCAATTTGTCTTCTCATCAATCTATTTTTGAAACGTTTCGAAAAATTAATTCGTAAATGTAATTATTTAATTTACGAGGCTGGTTTGAAAAGTCCGTGCAAAAATAAAAACTACTTATGTGTTTGGGGTAAACCTTTTTTATTTTTCGACATAGTCTCCTTTTAGGCTTATACACTTCGTCTAACGATGTTCTAGTTTGTTGATCCCTTCCGAATAATAGGATTTGTCCAAGTCTGCAAAATATCCATTAGTGCCTGCAATCACCTCCTCGTTTGAATAAAATCCTTGTCCCGCCAGCCATTTCTTCAAATTGGGGAACAAATAGTAGTCCGAGGGAGCCAAGTCTGGAGAATAGGGGGGATGTGAAACGAGTTGGAATCCTATTTCCATTAATTTTGCGACCATAACTGCTGAGGTGTGTGCTGGTGCGTTGTCGTGATGGAAAAGGACTTTCTTGTGGGCCAATCGCGGGCGTTTTTCTTGCAGCTCGGTTTTCAAACGGTCCAATAACGATGAATAATATTCACCTGTAATAGTTTTACCCTTTTCCAGATAGTCGATGAGGATTATCCCTTGCGAATCCCAAAAGACAGTCGCCATAACCTTTCCGGCCGAAGGAACGGTCTTCACCTTTTTTGGTGCAGATTCCCCCTTAGTAACCCATTGTTTAGATTGTTGTTTGGTCTCAGGATTATAGTAATGTATCCATGTTTCATCCACAGTGACGAAACGATGCTTAAAGTCCTCCGGATTCTTCTGGAACAGCTGCAAACCAACCTTGCAACACTTCACACGATTCCGTTTTTGGTCAAGCGTGAGCAATCGCGGCACTCATCTTGCGGATAGCTTTCTCATGTCCAAATGTTTATGCAAAATATTATGTACCCGTTCAGTCGAGATGCCCACAGCACTAGCAATCTCACACACCTTAACTCTTCTGTCATCCATCACCATATCATGGATTTGATCAATGATTTCTGGAGTCGTAACCTCCACAGGCCGTCCAGAACGTTCAGCGTCACTTGTGCCCATATGGCCAGTCCGAAAATTTTGAAATCACTTATAAACTGTCCTAATCGAAGGTGCAGAGTCACCATAATGTTTATCAAGCTTCTCTTTAGTCTCCTGAGGCGTTTTGCCTTTCATAAAGTAATGTTTAATCACCACACGAAATTCTTTTTCGTCCATTTCTTGAAAATCACTCGACTTCCTTGATTCACACGAATGCCAAACACAAAGAAATAGACCAATATGGCTGAAACTTGGTGTGCGTTCATTCAAGAGATGCTACTAACTAAATATGACCTCGATACGCGCCGGTGGTGCCATCTCTCGGACTTTGCACGGACTTTTCAAACCAGCCTCGTATATCTGATATAAACATAACCCTCTTTCGCCATCGTCCTTATTCCAAAGTAGTTATATATTTCATGAAAAAACTGGATGACCACATCCAGTGGTTTCTCCACTATCTTCTGTAGTCGCGAACAATTCGCGCAGAAGGATCCTTCGGAGATATTGCAGATTTATCCCGGGTATATAGTTCTAGCCAAATTATACAGAGTGTCCCAGTATTCGGTGTACATGGAGTTACTGTGGATTTCTAAGATGAAAATATGACCATTCAACCCAACTTCTTTTAGTCCAAAAATTCGTAATTTTTGAGATACAGGGTGTAAAAGTTATACTTTTATTTTAGTTTTTCTTAAGTAGCTTTCTTAATAATTTTACTATTTATGCAAGATTCGGTGCTAAGGGGTTTTCTGAGATGAAAAATCAAAATGAGCTCACAGTTTTGTTGTAAATTGTAGGGGGCGCCACTTATTGCCCTGTGTATACTTTTAAATTGTCATAACTTTTTTATACCACTCTATATGATATTTTTAATTAAATATTCGTCTTTTCCTCCTTCTTCTGTCTAAAAAAAACTCTCTTGGTAAATGTTGCTCCGAACAACAGTTTCTGAGATAATTGGATGTTTGTTTCCATTTTTTAATTCCGTTGTCAAAGTCACATTGTATAGTTACTTGGCAACGCTCAAAAATCACTCTGACATTGATGTAAGATATCGTATGTTCTATGTAGTAATACTGACAGAAAGTAATTTCTAACAGATATAAAACGAGTATTAACGAGAATTAATCCCTTCTCAAGCTCAACAGTGTTCTAAATCTAGATTATTATGGAGTACATTTTTGGTGAGCAAACTAATATAATTTTAGTGTTCGGTTTTTGTAACGGCAACGGTCGTAAAAGTGCTCGCGTATATTACGAAAATTTCCGCATCGTCGGACTCCTAACCATCAGACATTTGCCAATATTGAGAGGCGACTTCGAGAAATTGGACAATCTAAGCCGATCAGGAATAATGCTGGGCGGCCTTCACAAGCTAGAGCACCAGATGATGAAGAAGAAATCCTTGAAATTGTACACGATAATCGTGGAATCAGCACTTGTTTAATTGAACGTCAAACGGGAATATCAAAAAATACAGCTAACCGGATCATTAGACAACACATTATTCACCCCTTTCATATACAGTCCATCCAGAAACTCTTACCTCTAGATCTTAGATCCCGTTTACATTTTTCTCAAATTATTCGAGCACGCATAGCGACTGTTCCGGCTTTTCACACTAAAATCCGATTTACCGACGAAGTACGCTTCACTCGACGTGGTATAACAAATATGCATAATTTTTTTACGCTGAAGAAAACCCACATGCTGTGCACCAAAGACAGTTTCTACGCAAATTCAGTGTTAATATCTGCATGGGATTTGTCGCGAACTATTTGATCGGGCCGTTTAGATTACCAGATCGACTTGTTGTGGTGGCATTTACTTGAATTTCATCCGTGAAACTATTCCTAAATTATTGGAAAACTCACCCATTAATTTACGTCGCGACATACGTATTTTTTTAAACCAAAGTTACCCAAATAAATGGATCGGAAGAGGTGAAGATGCTCCTATTCGCTGGCCACCTCGTTCCTCAGACTTAAATCCACGCGATTTTTTCTTTTGGCGTACATTGAAATCGACAATTTTGAGCAGTTGTGGAATAGGATTCAAAATGCTGCTAACGCTTTACGAGATGAAGACATTTTAAAAAGAGTACATTTGAATTTCCTGCGACGTATTAATTTATGCATTAACGAAGGTGGCAGCCATGTTGAACATTTATTGTGAAACCAATACCTTCTCAGTTGAGCGATTAAACTGTTTTCGAATTTATCAACAAATTATTAACAAATCCTTGTTAGTTTTAAGTTACTCAAGTGCGTACATAACCTACAAAATTGAAAAATCGTAAAACAACTTTTTTTTTCATTTAATTGTACAGGTCGACTGAGTGAATCGACCAGCTTGAAACTTTCATAAAATATGCCCTTTGTTATAGTAAAAATACCCTGAAATTTTGGTCTGAAAATAATGAACCCAATGGGCACAATTGAATTTATTATTTAAAATTTTAAAGGCCCGCCATTTTTTGCCATGTGGTCCAAAATGGATCTTTTTTTCCAAAATTTAGATCTCGGCACCAGATTTCCGATACCATTAAAAGAAAATTTTTTTGGAGTCATTTTAACCGTTTTTTTTTACATTTGTTTATTAATCAAATAACAACGGTCATTTTCACGTTAACGAAAATGATTTTTTTTAAATGAAGGTCTCGCGATTCTCTACTAAATGTGATAAAAAATTTTCATTTTTTTTAATGACCAAAAAAAGGCATTTGTTGTTATTTGGGTAATAAACAAAATGTAAAAAAACGGATAAAAGAACTCAAAATTTTTTTTTTCTTTAATGGCATCGGAAAGCTGGCGTCCAAATCTAACTTTGAAAAAAAAAGATCCATTTTGGACCAAGTGGCATAAAATGGCGGGCAATTCAAATTTTAAATAACATATTCAATTGTGCCCACTGTGTTCAATATTTTTGTACCAAAATTTGAGGGTATTTTTGCTACAAAAGGTATATTTTCTGAAAGTTTCAAGCTGATCACTTAGTTGATCTGTACAATAAAAGGAAAAAAACAGTTTTTTGCCTGTTTTTTCAATTTTTGTAGGTTATGTACGCACTTTAGCAACTTAAAACCAACGAGAATTTTTTGAAAATTTGATTACGAAGAGTTTGTTTTCTTTTTGTCTCGATTCGATTTATATAACCGAAGTTATTCACATTTTAAGCTCAAAAAACGCGTTTTGAACTCCTAACTTGTTTATAAACAAAAGAGGATAAGTTTTTCGAGATCCACAACTCAGGGCAGTACTCCTGGTGATACCCTAGAGAGGATAAAACCATAATATTGCTGTATCTAGACTGTGCAATTTCAAATGCTTTTTTTACTGCACTATTAAGGAACATGAAAGATAAATTGTACATTTACCGGTAATTGAGCATTAATACTCTACCAGATACACAATCAATACAAGTGAAACCAAAGTTGTGGATTCAGTCTACAGTCTGAAAGTCACTCGATTTGGGCGATGTAATCCCGCGATTCTTGATTTCTAATCTGAAAACAACCAATTAAGAAATAACTCAAACAATTTTGAACCCTATAGTCTCAGCCATACCATCCTCTTAAATAGATCTCCTGTTTTGGCGCTTAAATATTCAATCCTAAAATTCTTTCACATTCTGCTTTTCTTCTTTTTTCCTCCGGTATATCTTGTGTCTACACGCCTCCGAAATGCGAACCACATCGTCTTTCAAGCTTGTTAAACATATATCCGAAACCGCGGCGATTTGGTACTTTAAATAAAAAAAACAACACGGTACCACCTTCCACTCTTTTACCTGTGCCGATGGTTCTCGCCACAAATCGCTTTATCGCTGTTGGACATCGTGGCAACCAAAGCACCTCAGTGGCGTATGTACGGTGTAGTTTTAAAGATTCTTTTACTTATGCCAATTTGCATCGAATTTCACTCAAATCACTGATAACATATCTGTCATCCCCCAAGATTTTTTTTCAAATTTCTAGACAATTAAATAGTCCTGAAAGCTACAATAGAACTGTGAGGTTGATAATTAGCTTTTTCAAATCTAGCTTCGTAAATAGGGCATTTCACAATTTGGGTTTTGTGGAGAGGGTGTTGTCGTGGATAACCAAAACCCATAAATTAAGTTACCATCTTACTACAGACAACGAAAATATATATCGTTTTTTTGGGATGACATAATTAAAAAAAACTTTTTAGATATTATTTATTAAACTTTGAAGTACGCTCAAAACTTTTTTGAGTCGGTTTGATTCCTATATATATATATATATATATATATATATATATATATATATATATATATATATATATATATATATATATATATATATATATTTTGATTTTTTGTCCTAAGTTTATAAATGTTCGTACCTTTCCTGTTTTTTCACCTTCTATTAATAGTTTCTGGCCGTTATCTTCACTTTTGCTGTCCAAATATCTGGTTTTGTTTTGGCGTTGTTTTTTTTCAAAAGGACCCAGTTGCATTTGAAAGCTTCCGTTTTAATGAAGAAATTGACACCCTCGAATTTTTTTTCCGTTTATTCTATTTTTGGGTATTGGGGTAGTTCCGTTGCGTCCCATATATATATATATATATATATATATATATATATATATATATATATATATATATATATATATAGATATACACATCAGCATACAGGCGTGTTAAAAAAAAGGTACCGAGTTGATGATTTCGACTTTCAGTAACGTCTGAAACAGAAAAGACGAAAAGAGTGTAGCTCTCGGATGGACTACGGAAAAATTTGTACCATGCGAAATAATAAAATGGCGACTACTCAAAATTTCAGTTTCGATTTTCGCCTAATTTTTGGCTCAACAATCGCTGATAAAAAAATAATTTCAGCATGCGCTCACCGATTACGTATGCCGGGAATCGGGCGTTGCTCGCGTCCTCCTAAGACACGTAATATCAACAAAAATAAATAAAATATCGAAAAATCCTCTCGCACACATATTCTGGAAGGTGCAAACTATAAAAAAATGCCGGAAAAAAATCGATTTTTGAAAAATTATGGAGTAGGATGGCCCCTTAACCCATTTATGCCCAACGGGTCAAAACGACCCACTACTTTAATTATACAACTACCTATACACGTGCATGTGTAAAGTGTTACCTATCGTTGCATTCAGTTGTTAAAAGAATAAACATCATTAGCACTATATTGCAGAACGTGCTAAGAATTCGTTTTTTTTTTAGTATTCGTGAAAAAAATAAATGATAAATTATTGCAGCGTGACATGGAAAGAAAAATCGTACTGGTAAGTGGCTTATTTGACTACTTATTGTGTTGTTTTTCAAATTAGTTATTGTACTGATTTCAGATTATGCGAAGTAATATTTTTTTGGAGGTTAGGTTTTTTTATTTGTAAAATAAATGCATGAAAAGTTGCTTGGGTCGTTTTTGACCCGTTGGGCAGATATGTTCTATACATTTTCTTATTTTTAGGACGAAACCATTGACGACGGCTGAGTTGTTAGACAAAATAGAAAAACTAACCGATGATGATCCTATTCCAGACGCAATCTATATAACTCCCCCAGATGATAATGGGTTTGAAAGTAATGAAGACTCAGGGGATGAAGACTGTAATGATCCCAACAGATTAAACTCAAAGCAGCTTCAAGCGCCAGCGGAAACCAATACAGAAGAAGCCAGCAATTACGATGATGACAGTAACATAACAGAATCTGCTGGAAGGCAAAACAAGTCACGGAAGAATCGACAATGGGTAATAGGTGATTTGAATAGAGGTAAAACAAAACAGTCAAATATCGAACTTTTACCTGTGTTGACATTAGGCGATGAATGCGAACCTCTGGATTTTATAAAGCTCTTCCTGAATCCGGAAATATTGGAACTTCTTGTAAAACATACCGTCTTATATGCTGGCAGTAAAAATTGTAGATTAGAAATTGGCAATGACGACATGCTAGTTTTTATTGCTATTCTTTATGTGAGTGGATACGTTCCCGTTCCCAGACGTCGCATGTGTTTGGAAGGACGAGATGACGCCCGAAATGTTTTGGTTTATAACTCTATGAGAAGAAATCGGTTTGAAGAAATATTTAGATTTTTGCACGCAGCTGATAACAACAACTTAGCACAGAATGATAAAATGGCAAAGCTACGACCTTTGATTGAAAAAATGAACGAAAATTTCATCAGATATACCCCTCTAACTTCTTGTGTGTCTATCGACGAATCCAAGATTCCGTATTTTGGCCGAAACCGATGTAAACAGTTTATCAGAGGAAAGCCAATCCGTTTCGGTTACAAAGCATGGGTTTTAGCAACTCCGTCAGGCTATTGTGTCAATTTCGACGTGTATCAAGGACGAAAATCTCAACTGACTGACGAAAAACTTGGACTAGGCGAATCTGTAGTAACGAATTTTGCGAAATTATTACAAACTAATTTTCCTGATTTTGAGTGTTCATTATTCTTCGACAATTTCTTTACAAGCACTACTCTTATCAGTAAGTTGGGAGAAATGGGTTTTGGTGCAACGGGTACAGTGCGAAAAAACCGTACCGATAAATGTCCACTTCAACAATCTTTCCAAAAATGAAAAAAAGGGAAAGGGGCGTATTTGATAATGCCATTGACAAAGAAAATAATATTGTTTGTGTCCGTTGGAAGGATAACAGTGTGGTCACAATTTTATCAAATGAATTTGGCGTAGAACCTATCCGCCAAGCTGCTAGATATTCTGCAAAAGAGAAAAAGTTGAAATCCCCCAGCCAAACGTGATACATTGTTACAACAAGTTCATGGGTGGTGTTGACCAAATGGACAACAATGTGGCAAACTATCGAATAGGCTTTCGTGGAAAGAAATGGTATATTCCTATTTTGTTTTGGACGTTTGATGTATGTATGAATAATGCTTGGATACTGGCTCGAAAATTTGGAAAAAAAATTGACAATTTGGAATTTCGCAGATTAGTTGTATTATCAGTACTTCAAAAATATGGAAAACCCCCCTTAGCTACTGGCCCAAAGCTTACACTTGTTAGTCCGGCCGCTCGTAGACATGGCCAGCATCTGATTTTGAGTAGTCAGACACGACGAAGGTGTGCTCATTGCAAGAACAAAACCACTAAAGCTTGTGACCGGTGTGAAGTTGCTTTACATGACAAATGTTTTGTAGATTTTCATAAAAAAAAAAACTATTTGAATATTATAACCAAATTTGTTATTATTTAAAGGCTTATGATTTTATGGAGATAAAAATAACAACACCCTACAAGTATTTATGTTTTTCACTATACATTTGATCATAGTACTCTATTTGCCCAAGTGGGTCAAAAACGACCCACATCAAAACATCAAATCTCCTGATTCAAACTTATTATTTTACAGTTATTTAGTCTATTTATATGTCATTTAACTAAAATAAGTGAGATTTATAAAGATTTAAAGAAAAAATAATTCTGGGCATAAATGGGTTAATTCAGCATATTGTCTGTTATTATAATATTCCTTAAAAGATAGTCTATAAGAATAATTTTTATTATGTCATAAACTTCGCTAACGGCAAACCTTTAATTTGCTGGGTAGCTTGTCTCCTTCTACTGTCCGTTCCATGGATTCTTGTTTTAATTTAGATTTCGAGAAAAACTTTGTGGAAATCTGATTCTAAATAACTTCTTTACCGTATCAATACCCACGCACAACAAGAGATGCAATACACCGCCTTGATCTGTGGAGTAAATTAGTCAATAAATAAATCAAAATCAATGGATTACCCTTAAAGCGAGCATGAAAAAAACAAGAGAAGATCTAGCCATGATTCAGTTAAAGGAGTACATACGAAGGTTGTTCCAAAAGTCCTCGATCTACCAAAGAAAACGTAAGCGATTAAAGAGATTTTTTTTCGACATAACCATTTGGCAAACTCATACATTTAGTCCAATAATTATAATAAGATTTATTCAACTCTGCAAAACAAGCGTTCGTCTCAGTTTTAAATTCATCATTCGACGTGAATCTTTGTCCAGCCAGCCATTTTTTTAGGTTTAAAAACAAAAAGTAATCGCGGGGAGCCAAATCTGGCGAATACGGTCGATTTGGAAGCACCTCGAAGTGAAGGTCATGCGAGACGTGTGCGAAGGCTCATTATCCTGATGAAATAATACTTCTTTTTTACAAGATGTGGACGTTTCGCATAAATAGCACCCTTCAGTTGTTCCAGTAGTGAAACATAATACTCTCTGGTGGTTTTACCTTTTTTCAGGTAGTCTATGAGCACAGTACCATGAGAATTCCAAAAAACCGTAGCCATGACTTGTCCTGCAGATGAAACCGTTCTTGCTTTCTTGGGCGCGTTTTCACCTACTCTCACCCACTTTTTCGACTGTTCCTTCATCTCTGGCGTGTAATAATGAATCCAGGGTTTATTCACCGTTATTAAACGAAATTATGTTTAAACAAGTCTAAACACTATTAAGAAATATTTATTCGAATGCGTTTTTGGTCGATTCTGTATCTTAACCACGGGCGTAAATTTTTATATTTTTTTAAAAAATAATTACATTCTTTATGTTCTCTATGTTAACTTTTTGGCACACAGATAGTTTCTTTGGACGTAGAATATGATAATAAAAAGTTTGCTAAAATTTGATATACGCTAAGCCCGCAAAATCCAAAATAAAATCAAAAATTCGGTTTTTTTCGGTAATATTTCGAAAAATAAAAAAGATATCCAAAAACTAATAGCACTACATGAAAGAGCAGGAAATTTTACAAATGAATGATATATAGTATTTTTTTCTAGATGTTTTTTATTAGCGTGAGAATTTATTCGGATAGATGATTCAAAAAGCGTAGCGCGCCAAACATGTTAATTTGAAAGTCTACGCGCATCGCATATATCATTATTATACCTTAAGTTTCAATATAGGAATAATTGAAAATACCCACATTGTCTGTGTTATTTAAAAGTTTTAACATATGAAAATTTGCCTGCTGTAGTGCGCTGTCGGCAATTTTACGTTCAAAGCATACGAAATGGTTCAAAAAAGTCCGATAATTTTTTTTTTTAATTACAGTTAAACGTATATTTGATATTAGAAAATCATTAAAAACTTAAAAAAGAACTTTCTCTTTTTTTGTAGTTTTCCTCTTAAAAAAGTTTTCATGATAAACGTGTTTTTTGCTTATTATTAATCATACAAGTTAAACTTAAAATAAAAAAAATATATTTGAAGATGGAAAATGAAAGATAAATGTCTAAGCTTCAAGTATTAAGTATTTATATTTCATTTAAATTTCCAGATACAAAGAAAACAGTTATTGAAAACACAAAAATTTTAAATTATTCGAAGAAATTAAATGAATTACGGGCTCTCTGACCATCATATTGGATCCGCCATTTTGATTTGTTCAAATCTGTCATCGAATTCTTAGTCAGCACCCCGAGAATCCCCTTAAAAGCCAGTTTAAAAATATTTGACGGTATACAGAAACGTTAATTTAATCATAAATGAGGTTGGAAGCATGATTTCCACTACAACTGAAGGGGTAAACCAGCCATTTTGTTTTAACTAATTTTTTTAAATTACGGTAAAACTAAAAAAAATAATTTATATACTATTTTTTGTAAAATTTCGCGTTCTTTTACGCGGTGCTATTAGTTCAGGTTTTTATTTTTAGAGAAATTTGCGAAAATTATTTTCGATTTTGTAGACTTAGCATACACTTTAGAGCAGCAAACTTTTTTATCATATTCTATGTTACGTCCAAAAAACTACCTGTATGCCAAAATGCATCCTGTTAATAACTAATGACAGCTTTTCGAATTTGAATTTGCCTTTGAGGACTGGGATATAAACATCTCTTCTCTCAATACTACATACTTGGTTGTCATAAATACACGCCAGAACTCCTTACATTAGTTATATTTCTTATAGACCATTGAATCTAAAACGTACGCTACTGTAACTTTTGGTCATTCAGCATCATTGTGATCCGCCCTGGAGTTCATCCAGCATCTTTTTTTCCCGGCCCGGTCTGTTATTTGCATTTAACATTTGTTAGTTTTAGTCTAATCGCGACCGAAAATCAGTGGGTATTTTTTCGAACGGACATTTTTGTGTTGTACAACACGTCAATATTTCTTTTGAGGGAGAGGCGCCGCTTCGGACGCCATTCTTTTTTAGTTTAGTTAATCATAGCGGGAGTTTTTGCAGGATGAATGTATAATAGGCATTTGCATTTTGTAGTCGACATGTTCGTATGATATTAATGAGTTTAAAGGCACTTGTCTGCAATCGGTTTATTTAAAATTAGTTTTTACCTTTTCTCACAGTTATTACTGGCACCCCTGCTACATTAGGTTACATGCAGTATATGTTATATGCAGGTTACGGATAAAAAATGAAAACAAGGGAGGCACCAAATTGGATCCCTGAGGGATTCCTGAAAGAATATTGTATATTTCAGTGCTTAAACCATTAAAACCGGCCATTTTTTTATTAAAAATGAGGTAACTTTTGAAAAACCTTACCAATGAGCTGTTGAATCTGATTATTCCAAGTGAAAATCAGAAGAAATTCTCATACTATTAAAACTATAGCATAAAGGGTACCCTCCAAAAAGTGTGAATTTTAACCCGTTTTTGCAACTTTCATAAGTTCGAGACAAAAAAAGTAAACTTAATGTGAAAGGCCTTAAATTCAAGTTAATTAAAAATCTAAAAGGACATGTTGTTCACTTTTTTTATTTTGGGGGTTAAAAGTGAGAAAATAAATAAGTTTTTAACAGAAATTAAAAAAAAATATTTACAATATGTAATTCGTGAAAATAGATCAAGAATTTCAAGTATTTATTTATTTACAACCCAATACTGTACAATAAATTAAAAACTAAACTCTAAAAGGGGGTTGCAATAAGAAGGGTATCCTACTATTTATATATCCAACATAAGTCTTTAAGTTGAAAAAATTCAGAAAATTAGTGAAAATAATACTGACAAGATACTATGGAATGTAATCCCATTCTTCCCTATTAATTGCGACACCCTTTTAGAGGGTGGTTTTTGATTGACTATACGGTATTGGGTAGAGAGTATATAAATAATTACAGTTACCTATTTTCATGAATTACACATCATAAATATTGTTTCTATTTTCTGTTAAAAACTTATTTATTTCCACTCTTTTAACTCTCAAAATAGGGGGTAGTTACCCCTAAATAAAAAAAATGGAAATATATGTCCTTTTATATTTTTAATCAGCTTTAATTTAAGAGCTTTTACATTAAGTTTGCTTTTTTTGTCTCAAAGTTATAGAGGTTGCAAAAACAGGCTAATTTTGCGATCGCTCTTTATCAGTCCTCATCCCTTTCATACACCTCTTTAAGAGGTGTAGATCAGGGAGATACCATATCGCCGAAATTGTTTACGTTAGCGCTAGAAGATCTGTTCAAACAACTCCCATGGACAAGTAAGGATATAAATATAGGAGGAGAGCAGCTGAATCATTTGCTATTCGCGGACGATATTGTGCTTAAAAAAATGCTGAAGGAACTTAACAACTACTCCACAGAAATGGACAACTGGAGGCCCTGGAATGAAAAAAGAAGGAGAAAACGCCCACAAACCCGATGGTCTGACGACATCAAAAGACTGATGAGATACAACTGAATAAGTAAGGCCCAAGATCGAACATGTACGTACCTACGGGAAGCTTATGCGCGACAATGTACCGAATAGCTGAAATGGTGATGATGATCCCTTTCGCCCCCCTTTCTCTTAAACGGTATCGCTCACAATCTATAGATTCCTTACCTGCTTCAAGTGGTGTATGTGTACTAAATTTAAAATCGACATCTTTTTAGTGTTCCGCACGGAACACTTATGAGAACACTTCGGTGTGTGTCTGTCTGTCTGTCTGTCTGTCTGTCTGTCCGTCTGTCAGACCCGATTTTCTCCGAAACTATTTGTCATAGAAAGTTGAAATTTGGTAGTAATATAGGAATTGATGGCCTCATCAGAGCCATGTTGTTTTGAAAGTTAAATTTTGACTTAAGGGGTTAGTTTTGGGGGGTGAAATCGGAAGTGAAAAAAAATTTTTTTTTACTAGGTAATCGAGTGTGGTGTCAAATGAAAGCTTGTGAAAACACGAGTAAAAAATATATATATAATGTAATACTTGCGCGCACTTTTCTTCGTATTATTTTTAAAAAGTCGCGAAAATCGCTGTCCACCCGCCTTATCTCGAAAAGTACTTATCAAAAAATTTTGAAAAAACTCTGGAATATTCTCCACGGGGTGTAGATTGAACGAAAATTATCACGAGTGCATTACCTGTAATAATTTATCTGGTATATAAAAAAAACAGAAATTTCAAGGTCATTAATTTTCAGATTGAAAATAAACTTTGTTGAAAACTCATTTGGGGTGTGTTTTGTAAAGTCACTGATCATTTTATACTTCCGTTACAACATTTTTTATTTTAAAAGCAATCATCGTACGGAACACTAATTGCGCAAGTTCAACTTGCACTTGACCGGTTATTTCATTTTAGTGATATGGTACCAACAGAATGTCAGGCGGAGACAAATTGAAAACGACATTTTTGTGGGCTAGAAGCCCCGAAACGTGGAGAACTGCAAAAATATCGAGCGATAATTTTCATGAGGAACATAAAAAAATGATAAATTTCGCTTCCAGTTATTTAGTTTCTCTGATTTTATTTTACTGTTTTTATTGCAAACTTGTTCAAGAAGCATCTTTTAAACTAATTTTAAAAACATTGTTTTATGATGTTTTAAATTGCCATTACCTTGTTATAAAATAAAAACCGTGTTCCATTAACGACTACCCTATCTTTTGATACGGATGCTGTTATAAAGCGTTTTGTATATGGTACCTACATTGGTACCTACTTTGTTGCCTGTGGACCTACTATACCATCAAAATTCCAAATCTACATGAAAGATTGCAACAAAGTATCTTGAATATTTTACATAATTTAATGGTTTTAGTAACATATTGAATATTGAGAATTAATTTCCCAATATGTAGTAAAAAATGCGATTGTTAAGAGGCATTATATAATTAAATGTTTCCTGTCATAATGGTGAAGGAATCCTTATTTGTTAATTTTATTTTTATTTGCTATTAACAATAAAATAATAAAAATCCTCTGATTGATTGAGTCAATTCGAGGTTCTGTGTGAAACTGATTGATTGAGGCCCACGAGCTCTTACTTCGAAGGAAGCAATGTTGTCAGATCATATTGTACCCTATCACAATTTATGAATTTAAAGTCAACTGAATTTTTCATAAAGCATACCCAAGTGCTAAATTAATTTTACCACTTTTTAATCCTTGAAATGTTGAAGTTTTAATTAAGAAGAATGGTTTACTCATTAACAACCAACAACTACGTACAAAAGCAATCTAATTATGGATGTCAATCATGTTGTCAAGACACTTGCCATAAGACAACAGAAAAACTCAGCAATAACTACAAGCTATAATGAGATCGCATTAGACTGATGGATTCAACAGTCAATCTACACAATGTTCATTAATGTGGCTCAAATAATAAAACCTACGAGAGAACTACAACGAGCAAGTATAGGAATTTAAAAGTATAAATAAGAAGACAATGGGAAATGAACAGCATCCAAACGATTACGCGATCCCAAAGCGTCAAAAAGACAGTACTAATTATAACAACACTGGATATCTTGAAATTTTTAATTTGTAAGAAACTCACAACGCCAGAATATGGAAAAGGCCTCTTAGAGCTCAGTCATAACAAGATTTCAATACTATTACCGCATATCCTGTTTTTCTTCTTCTTTAGCCCTCTGTCATCCAACTTTGGAAATAGTTGGATGACAGATTCTCTTCATTTGCCCCTATTTTGAACCATGCGCTTCCAATACCAGACTTAAATGGAGTTTTGCAGGCCACAATGCCAGACAGATGGATGATCGATGAAGCGCGGTGATCCAATAATGGAGACCTTGGTTGCGAAGAAAAGCCAGAGGCCGTCCTCAAATGTGTTGGGGCAATGTTTTGAAAAGAGTCGAAGGCCTGCATTGGAAACCGCATCTCTTTCGGTTCAATAAAAATTTTATTTAGACTTCACTGACATCTTGCCAACAAGATCCTAATTATATACAATTGGAGGTAGTACTTTTAAATACTAAATACAAATTCAAAGTTTTTTTTAAACAGTTTTAAAAGTGACTTATTCTACTGCGTACCATAACTTGTCAAAAGACTAACCAGCTTAACAAATGCCATGTTTGAGTTGTTAAAATAAAAAATGTGGAGTATGAATTACGGTTTATTACCATAATAGGCTCCGTGGACCTTCCAACCTCCTCGTGGCGGGCCACTGCCAATGTCAAGGCCCTGTTATGTTCCTCGGCCGGGGTATGCGTCATCTAGAAATTTTTGCAACGTATAAATATAACATTCCGCTAAAAATTACGACATTTATATTTAGCGACGAAGAAACCATTTTAACTAAATTCTCAACAATAATTTCAGATTTCCTTTTGTTACTACGGCTCAGGCCTCAAGACGATGACAGGGATCCTTACGGTACAGTGCTAGCACTAACATGTATCGGGATCAAGGTCGATCCATATCCCCAATAATTTTTATCCAGGAGTGTATTTAGGCGATTGAACTTGGAAGGCTGCTGTACTACCCTAACCCTAAATGAGGCAGGTGCATAATAGGCCTTTAACAGTAGATTCTGAAGTTATCTGTTAAAAGTACCTCGATCTGTCCAAAATATTTAATCAGACTGGTGGCTTGGGTGTCTGAAACCTATTAAAGGCCCTTAGGCAATTGCTCTGTTTCAGGATTAGACAAAGCCGTTATCTTTAAGGAAGACCACCGTATAATTAGAAATTACAAGTGAGCTCGCCTAGCCATTATAATTGCCTAGCAATACATGATTAAGTGAAGAGCTGCCTCTTCTTCAAGCACTCTTTATAGTCTAGTCTAGATCGTCTTTAAACCCCATGAGAGTAAGATGCTCATTTAAGAGGCGATGTCCTCTAATGATTTCTGAAACCATATTCAGCTCATTTTTGTTTAGTTTCAGAAAGGACTTGTTCCGTCAGGTTTTGATGTCCTTTCATTTCTAATGATTCTTTTCACTCTCTAATAAAGTTAGTGTATTGTATGGGATTCCTGAAAAAAAAACACGAATTGAAGATTGTTGTGCTATTAATATCAACGCCACAAATACCGTTCTACTGAGAGGAAGATCTTACCTAACCGACTCAACGTTTAGACGTTATTCCACCGTGAAGTAGATTTTTTACAAGTGTTACTTTACATGTTTTTTTTTTTGCTAAAAGTGTTACTTTGTTAACACTGGTGACAGCCTGGAACTTAAAATATGGTGTACTGTTTGATCAAAATAAGGCTCGGTAACGTAAAAAATGCCGTATTTTTCCCCATTCTAGTTTACTAATTCACCAACTTATTGTGTTTTAGTTTTCTAGTTAAAGGCGCTAATAGTTGCTGAGAAGCAGCTGTATAAAGAAAAACACAATGCAAATGTCTCATCGGGAACAAAAAAAAATTCGTCAGACCTGAAAGGCGCGTGCCAAGAAAAGCATAAAAAGACAGATGTCGGTATTCTTCCATCTCTGCCTCCAGAAGATGTGCTGCTCAATCTACATGACGACGAAGGTCATCAGACAAGAAGAAAAAGGATCATGCTGTCATCCTGTTACCGGTGGGGTTCATTAAAGCCCCCTTGCGGCGAGTAAGTCATCATTTTTTTACCAAATTTATGAGCAGGTACCAAAGCTAAAAGTAGGTTATTTTTATCTCTTTGTCTGTAAAAATTGCGAAGCAACTTTTTCACCCTTTACCCTAGCGTCTTTCTATGACATAAAGGCGGCTTTACTATTCGAGATATAAACGGTCCTACGTGTTACTTCCTTTTCATCTCGTCTCATCCTCACATAAACTTTCTATCTCGAAAACAGATGCTTGTGTTTCAAGGGACATTGATACTTCTGTTTCAGTCTGTGGCCATTACGCACCTAGTCCTGCTTATTTATACTGTTTAAACCCATCTCTGTAACGGTCGTATCTTTACGAAGAACCTTCTGTTGACCCAGTCTTACTTTTCTAATATTAGAAACTTGAGAGACCTATCATCGAGAGTAAAGAGAAAAGGCACATCTGAGAAACGTTGTCTTGGTCATGATAAGGAATTTAGACGAAGCAAAAATACGATAAAAGTAAGAAAATAAAAACGGAAAGCTATCTGTAGGGAAATAAAAGATCTTCCACAGAATTGTGAAAGATATAGAGTCGTTTTCAACCAGTCGACGAATTACGTATTTACGCTAAAAATAAGCTCTTAAAAACTCTTTTTTATTATCTTAGCATTTGCTTGTTTCCCACGAATGGTTTTCGCTATTCCTTGAAATCGCCCGCGAATTCTTGTAAGTCTTTTTAGGCCAAGTGAAGCGAACTCATTTAAAATGACCAGCCTACACTCAAAATAATAGATTCTAAACATTTCAATTAATGATTTTTTTAAACTGTTTATTTTGGGTGGAGTTAAACCTGAACGTATTCGATTGAAATGCAAAATTTCTTCATAAATAATAAACATGTTATTGACATAATTAAAATAAATATTAAAATAAACTAAAAGATGCATGTTTGCGGCTTAGCAGCAGTAGCATCTGTCTGTATTCATCTTATTGTATTTACATATCCAAAAATAAACCTCAAAATATCAAGATTACATGCCCAGACACCCAAAACAATAGACAGAGAGTCGTTTCTTGTCAAATTAATGATTCATATCAATGAGTGTGGTAAGGACAAGTAGAGAATACTGGTCAGATTTCCAACCCTGCCTTATATACGGTATCCAGCGCCAATGCAACGCTACTAAAAACTTAAATGATCGCACGCGTTCTGCTAGTAAAACAGGCTTTGGATATGTGCTGGTGTTGTCACTTATATTTTTTAATTTCAATAACAGTTTATATGTAATTATGTATATCATTCAAATACAAATTAAGAAAATATTCAGCTGTAAATATTAAGTTATTTCGTTTCTTGGAATCATAAAATCAGTTTTATTCTTTTTAAAATGCTCCAGGCACTGTTCGCAGATTTTCGTGCGAATACGTTTTTGTTCTGCTGAGAGCAAGCTCAGCACCTATCTTGCACAAAGCTTTTGCATATTCAATTTTTCATGAAATCGTAACCTATATATTTTTCTGAAGTCTCTAAAATGTCAGCAATTTTACATGCCTTAATCTGATGTTCATCCAATATCCTTTTCGTGTATTTGTGCAATGTTTTCTGATATTGTACTTTTTGGACATTCTTTATGTGGATTATTTTTAAGGAAAACTTTTTTTTTTTTTATGGGTCTAGCACACGTGCTGCAGGGAAGTCCCTAAAGCGCTCCAGGAGCGGCACGAGTGCGGAAAAAGCGATTCACGTTGTTCTTGAATCGCTGTAAATTGTACTCGGTGGGAAACACAGCGCTGGGCAAATTATTCCAAAGGGATGACGTTCTCCATATAAAAGATTGTTTGAAAAGCGTTGTACGCGGAGTAACAAGCTGAACCTCATACGGATGCGAAGCTCCAGCGCGACGTGTATTTCTAACATGCACCGCTTTGGGAGGAATTAAGCGGGCTACATCCTTCGAACACTTTCCATGAAAATACTTGTAGAACAGACTCAAGTCGCCAACCGTTCTTCGATGTTCCAGCGAATCAAGGCCGCCGGTCAATTCCGGGTCCCCAATCAGACGGACCGCTCTTCTCTGAACAGAATCCAACAAATGCAGTGTATGTTTGGGAGCGGAGGCCCAAACGTGGGAGCAGTATTCCATAGTTGGTCGAATTTGGGCTTTGTAAAGAATTAACAGTTGCTGTGGGGTGTAAAGCTTTCTGGTTCTAAATAATATTCCCAACTTTTGAGAAGCTCTCCTTGCTATGCCTGCAACATGTTCATGCCAAGACATATTTGCTCCCAAACTAACGCTCAACAAATTGAGCGACGATGCTAGGGGAATGGAGTGCCCCGACATAACTATGTCGGGTTTAGCAACGTTAACTTTTTTAGAAAAAACTGCCGCTTGGGTTTTTGTAGCGTTAAATTCCACTTGGTTACTGTCATCCCAATTTCTTCCAGGTCTTTGTTAAGTTGAACGATCTCCTGCTGTCTGCAGATATTCGCCTGAGCAGCCGATGTCCGAGCGTTCAAGGTGAATGAAGAGACAAGCGTACTGTCATCTGCAAAGCTATAGATTGGATTCCCGGTCTTTTCCAGCAGATCGTTAATGTAAATGAGAAAGAGAGTAGGAGACAGTATGGAGCCCTGGGGCACACCGGCGTTGATAGTGAGGGTGTTAGAAAGAAATCCGTCGACCGCCACTCGTAAAGAACGCTCTCTGAGGAAACATGAGAGCCACAAACAGAACCTTTCAGACATACCATAAGAGCGTAACTTAGCCAACAGTCCATCGTGCCAAACACGGTCGAATGCCTTGGATATGTCAAGAGCAACCGCTCGAGATTCTCCAAAGTGTTCAATTGCGTTGTTCCAAACATGTATTACATAAGTCAGAAGATCTCCTGTTGATCTATGTTTACGAAAACCATATTGGTGATCGCTAATAATATTGAATCGTTCAAGATATTTTAGAAGATGCTCATTGATAACCTTTTCCATGACTTTTGATATTATTGAAAGCAGTGCAACTGATCGGTAGTTATTTGGCAAGGTCTTCTTACCTTTTTTAGGTATCGGCTGAACCGTGGCACATTTCCAGCAGGACGGAAATATTCCCTTTCTGTAGGATAGGTTAAAAAGTCTACAGAAAACTGGTGTTAGTTCCCTTGCACAGTTTTTGAGAACTATGGCAGGTATTCCGTCAGCGCCAGAAGCCTTCTTGGTGTCTAGCTTCATTAAACTACGCTTTATGATGCGCTGTCTGAAGACAACATCGGGCATCCTTGACTGCAATATGGGAATAGTAGGTGGTGTTTTTCCTTGGAAATCGACAGTAGAATGTGAAGCAAAGAGTTCAGCCAACAAGTTCGCTCTCTCAACAGGTGTGGTTGCAATGGAATTATCTGGCCGTGTGAGTGGTGGTATGGTGGATTTGGTAAAATTTTGACTAACTGCCTTAGCGACTGCCCAAAAGGACCTGGAATTGTTGGGACAAGCGAGAAGTTTGTTCCTAATTCGTTGATTGTGTGCCTCCTTGGTTTCGTCGATAATTCCCTTGCATCTGTTCCGGGCATGAACAAAGATGTTACGATTTACGGTGTTAGGATTTTCACGCCATTGTCGATAGGCAATATGTTTAGAAGCAACAGCTTCTTTGCATTTTCGGTCGAACCAAGGCTTGCCGTTGGAGGACCATTTCTTCGAAAAAGGGATGTAAGCTTCCATACCAGCCAAAATAACATCGGAGACCTCCCTGGCGCAGTCAGATGGGTTATCGGATCGAAAACAAATGTCCATCCAAGGGAAAGTTCGAAAGTATTCCATAAGATCTTCCCATTTAGCAGATTTGTAGTGCCAAATCTTGCGCGGCCTAGGCGCCTCTCTGTCACTGATTGGCAGGATACTCGATGTCGAAAGCAGTTTATGGTCGGAAGAACCTAACGGCGGATTTACGGTGACCGTGTAAATCTCCGGATTGGTGGTTAAAAACAGATCAAGAAGACTGGCGAACTCCCCGTCTCGATCAGGGATCCGTGTTGGTTCGTCAATAAGCTGAGTTAAGCCATAAGTGATTGAGAATGATTCAGCTTCACGACCTTGTTCGTCGGTAGTATTTGAATATTTAAGCCAGTTGATATTGTGAACATTAAAGTCGCCCAGGATGGCAATTTCGGCACTTGGACAGTTACTTTGTAAATGATCGATGGTGTCTGCAAGAGAAGCGAAAAGTGTTCGAAAATTGGTATCACTTGGTGGTCGATACAGGATACAGATGAACCTTGTGGTTTGTTGAGTCGTTATTTTTAACCACATAACATCAAAGTTTGGGGCTCCAGAGCTTCTTCTCGTTGACAAGAGAGGTCGCAAAAAGACAGATTCCAAAGTTACTCCTAAATCGGGAATAGAAGTCGTACCCAGGATAAAGATAGTTGACCGTGCTGGTCGATGGACTGACCTTGGTTTCACATAGAGCGAGTACATGAGGTTTATTTGATTGCAGGTGTTGATGTACTGAATTTATGTTCGAGTTTATACCTCGTATGTTGCAAAAATCTATCTTAAAATTATGATGTCTGCAAGTCGACGCCTCCGAACCAACCCCCACCCGGAGATGCGAACTGGGGGCCTGGGGGGGAAAACTACTACATAGAATGACTTGTTATTCTACATAGACAGTTCTGACAGATATACCAAGAGAAAAAAAATCTTGCAAATAATGTTGTGGCCATCTATCGTCGAGCCCGAGAATCTTTTGGTGATTATCTGACTAAGATAATAAGGTCACTAATGCCACTAACATTTGATACTTTTTACTTCTACAAAGTCGCATCTTTATAAGGGTTCCGCTTCCGCTTCCGTTAGAGCAAATTCGGGCAATGCCGATTTGCCACGCCGCAATTTGACGTCAAGCTCATGTTCTCGTTTTTGAAATCTGACTTGAAGAAGATTTAAAAGAAGAAAATAGCAAAAAATACAGAATAGAGAAAGAAAATGAAGGAGTAGGGGCTGTTTTTATTAGTTCAGAATGCCGTTGTATGAAATCATTGCATGCGACATTAAATTAATTTGGCCCGTTGCATAATTTTGCATATTTTACCACGAACTGTCGCAAAGCAGCACCAAATACGCCCAAACATTGTACTAAGCTCAAAATTTATAAATTACAATGTTGCACTCTTAATATAGGATTAGTGTCAAAAGCTTGCCCAAGGTTTCACAATACCGAATAAAGAGTAACACATAATTTTAGAAGTTTATTAGCGGTTATAAAAGTTTTTAATGAAGAACGGAAAGTCGTTTTTTTATTTTCGTTTTGGTCTTATGGACTGAAATATGTCTCAAGGAATGCAAAAAAAAACAAAAATATTTTCAAGATTAATAAGATCACACATATAAACACAGGCAGATCAAAGGCAATTATTATTGTACGGGAATATGTCAACTGAATAATAATATTGTTTTCGGTAGTATCTAAGTTGTGTAATTTTCTGGAGGATTCATATTTTTAAAATGAAATATTGTAGGTGTTTAGCACATACATAATAATTCTTAACTGACTTGGCCGTTACTTCATGGAAATTCATATTCAATGAGAATAAAACAATAAATTTTTAGCAAAATTTCCACTTTTATTGATTTTTATACTTGACACGTGTTTCGCTAAAACATTAGCTTTATCAAAAGTATGGGTATAGAATGAGATAGAATACATTTATAAATATCAATAAAAGTGGAAATTTTACTAAAAATTTAGTGTTTCGTTCTTAAAATAATTATTTTTATTTAGTATTTAAGTTATCGATAGATTTTGTTACGTTCGTTACTTCGTGATAGAACATTGTAAATATTAACAGACGAACAATTTAATTTGTTAACTTATCACTTTATTTTTAAATTTCTACGTGACTGCAGTTTCCTGGGTTGCGTTTGAGAATTTGATCAGCCTACGAAACTGCATTGACGTAGACACTTAATAATAAAGTCAACAAAATAAATTGTTCATAATCAATTATGATTAGAATATTTAGTTAGACAAAACCAAAAAAAATGTCTTTTTTATTTTTTATTTAAAGAAAAATACACACACAATTTTGACGTTTCGACTCCTGATTTGACAGTCTGTCTGATTGTAACTATTTCAATTTTAGTTTGAATGTCACTGTCCATACCAAAAGTTAATAAGATTAGGCTAATTGGTAATGAGCCCTCCTTTAAGATTAGAAGTGGACAGGCGATAAAGACAGTAACCTTTTATTATTTTATATGTATATATATATATATATATATATATATATATATATATATATATATATATATATATATATATATATATATATATATATATATATAGTTTGCTATTCGATCGGGCCTTAGAACAAAAGAAGTTCTCTTTAGGGTGAATGTTCTTAGTAAGGGATGCCTAGATATGAATCAAGACGTGTATGCGTGTTCCACTAACTTCGAAAAGGCATCTGACAGAGTTAATTATGATAAATTACTGGAAATCCTTCAAACGAAAAACTTGGACTCGAGGGATATTTGAATTATGAGGCACTTATAGTGGAGACAAAGAACCAACATAAAAGTAGAAAATACATTAACTGATGGCATTGAACTAGGTCGTGGAGTAAGAAAGGTTACATCCTCTCTCCACTCCTGTTTAATATGTACAGTGAAATTATCTTTAATGAGGCCCTGGAGGAGAAGGAAACTGGTGTTATTATAAATGGAGAGACAATAAATAATATTCGATATGCAGACGACATAGTCTTAGTCGCGAGTATTCTTTCAGAATTACAGCATATATTGGCAAAAGTAAATGATAGCTGTACTGAATATAGATTAAAGATCAATCTTAATAAAACTAAATGGATGTTAATAACAAAAATCTAAAATAATATAAGTTTAGTTATGGCAAACACCGTGATCAGAAGAGTTCAGACCTACAAAATACCTTGGAGTCCGAATGGAGCATGTCGACAGAGTGGTGAGCAGTATGGCTGCAGCGAGTCAGCCTCCAATGGAGTACCAAGTAGGAGTTATGCGTTATATCTTACCATTACTGGTCGTAAGTACTGGTATAAGTACTAGAAAATTCTGTTCTCTTGTTTGTGGATATATATATATATATATATATATATATATATATATATATATATATATATATATATATATATATATACTTGTAATAAGATCTTATTAACATACATAGGAGACAAACTCATTTACTTATTCTATTTTAGTAATTGTATACGTAGTAGTATTAAAAACGTGGGTGTTAACTGTTTATTAATTTTACATACGCAAATCTATCACCTGTTTTTAAAAATTTACTAAGATTTAGCGACTTTTTATAAAAAATTTTTGAACTTTTCAAGTTTTTTTAGCTCATGAGTTTCCATGACAAGGAAATTGTTATTAATAATTCATTTTATTTTGTGTCATTCTAGGCACTGAATAATGGCAGATTTATTATCATAATATATGTCAAAATACTTCTAAAAACTGCTCTATTTAGCAAATTCGCCTTTTCAATCAATAGCTGTTCCTCATCGGGGTGTATTATGTGCTAGATGACAGTAAACCACAGTCTATCAAATAAGAATGTGACCGCTCGTATTCTTGAAAAAATGTGTCTCGAGAATATTTTTTGCCATCAATATATTCTTTAGTGTGCTAATAACGGCGCTATTATCTTAGTAAGTTGTCCAGTCGCCTCCTGCATCAATAATCGCCTGGCATCTTCGAGGCTTGCTGTCGGCGAGATTTTCTGCATACCCTGCAAATTTTTCGAATCTCGCGAGATAAGTCTTTTCTCTGGGCTTTCTCTTTGCAAAGGACCAAACGTTTCAATAGGGCGTCCGGCGATTGTGAGGCTAACTCTAGTATCTTGAGCACGAAGATGTTGTCAAATGGTCTCATGGGACACATTCAAACTCGATTTTCTCAATTTTACTACTCCTTGGCTCAGCGTCAATTTTTGGTCCCGTGAAAACAAAGACACGATTCGTTTTTCGACTTTCAGAGTGACTTTGCCTACCCAGTCATGTTTTGGCAAGTCGTCGACATTTTTCGTCTCGTTAAAACGATTTACCCACTTCTTCACAAACGACACCGACTTTTCAATATGTCATTTTAGGCCCCTTTGGATGAAAACAAAGAAAGATTTCCTCGAACCGACGCACAAACAAGTGACTAATTTTGGATTTTACGTGATTTCGACGACAGTTCGGAATCGGCTGGTACTTTTACTAAAATGCGTCGTAGACAATGGTTCCCTCTACCGATTTTTTGTTGAATCGCTAGAATCGCATCTGCCAAAAATTAATTATCGCAGACGCGTACCTACTTGACAGACTGTAACGAGGAGTATGCATTTGTAAGAAAATTTCCCCTTAGAGTTCCTTTTAATTGTTTTATGGTGTAAAAGTCTCTCCAATGAATTAACTTATCTAAATGTATACTAAACATCTTAATTACTGAAGAATATTTCACTTTTTTTTAAGTTTTCTTTTTCTTTTTTATAGGCAGAGCACACGTGCTGCAAGAATATCTCTAAAGCTCTACCGGAGCAACTCGTGTGCGAAAAAAGTGATTTACATTGGTTTTGTATTCTGTATCAAACATAGTCCTGGCTTATCCTTCGAAAAGGATCCGTATAAAAAATTCTTACAAAGCTGGTAGGGGGAGTCAGAAACTGCCCTCATAAAGTTGTGATGTATTAGCGTATATTCCTAGAAGGCCCATTCTGGGAGGAATTAAGTAGACTACATTGCTTTAGTTTTTGTGCCCCTTGGCGCAAGGTTAATTAGAATTTCAGGAAAACATGTTAATAACATAACCACACAAAAAAAAGTTCATTACGATGAACCGAAATACTTGGATCTACTGTACTTTTCGACGCTGAACTTGAATCCGTAGTTAGAAAAAAGATTTATCGTGTCTTTTTTTTTGGCCAAAACCATACCTTGAAATGGGATAAAACTATAGTAATAATGTCATGACTCCTAATGAAGTATAAAAAATGGTAGATATTTTATAGTCTAGAGAAGAGAATATGCATTCAAACCATAGCAAGCTATTTCTCTTAATTAAACCAAAATTCACCCTCGTAGGAGGTGAAATGTACCCCTAAAACACAAATATCGGAAGTGAGTTTAAGTAATATGTTCAAAAGACACATTCTTGTAGCTCTTAGGACAAAATATCTGAATCTGGTGTGACAACCAGACATTACTCTTAAAGGGTTGAGACTCACCCCTATAGGGTGTAAAAACCAACCCCACCTAAGGAGGTATCTCATAAGTTTCAATAACGACGAAAAAAGTTGAGGCTTTTATAGTGACTTTATGCTGGCTGTAAGTTTACAGAGCCTCCATCAGCTTCGGCTCTTCCTTTGCCTCCTCAACATTGGATGCAAGTTAACCATTCGGTGATGTTGCCTTTCCAAGCTGCCACCAAATCTTGTGTTATTGACCAACATCATAATTTTACGCAACAGCTCAAACTGCTGCTCAAGGTTCAGGCTTGATTTTTGGAGCAGTTTACATATAATAACGTCAGTTGATAAAAAATATAAAAAAGACATTTATCTTTATATATGTATTTTTACGAGTGATCGCATTGAGAAAGTATGTTATTAATATTAGGTTTGTTGGTAGCGAGTGAACACGACAATATAGTGATAGACAGGGTGAACAAATATGGAGTAGATTCGTTTGAACCACCGATACATGACTGTAAACTACCCCTGCGGGTGGTAGAAACTACCCCTACGCTCAAATGATGCTCATGGATGTTACTGAAATTCGAAATATACTTTTATCTCATTGTGCCAAACATTCAAGATAACTAGACCATCTTCTAAATAATGTCGAAAATCATCCCTAGGAGGGAGGAACTACCCCCTAGGATTGATGGATTTTAGAAGTCCTAGCATCTGAGAAAGAAAAGACAGGCCTTCGTAGTCTCAGGCAGGATGGACAAATACAGCCCGTATTTTTCTTCTCAGATGCTCGAACCATCAATTCTAGGAGGTAGTTCCCCTCCTCCTAGGGATAATTTTCGGTCATATTAGGAAGATGATATCTTGAATGTTTGACACAATGAGATAAAAGTGCTTGATCCTTTCCGAATTTCAATAACATCCATGTGCATAGGGGTAGTTTCTACCACCCTCTAAGGATAGTTTATAGAGGTGTATCGGTGGTTCAAGCGAATCTACTCCATATTTATTCACCCTGCCTAAAACCTGATTTTTTTTCGTTGTTATTGAAACTTGTGAGATACCTCCTTAGGTGGAGGTGGTATTTACACCGTATAGGGGTGAGACTCAACCCTTTAAGAGTAAAATATGGTTATCACACGAGATTCAGATATTTTGTCCTTAGAGCTAGAAGAATTTGTTCTTTGTACATGTTATTTAAACTCACATTCTTTATTTGAGTTTTAAGAGTAGTTTTCACCCCCTATAAGGGTGGATTTTGGTTTAATTAATAGAATTAGCTTGCTAAGGTTTGAATGCATATTCTCTTTTCTAGACTATAAAATTCTACTATTTTTCACACTTCATTAAGAGTCATTACATTATTACTATAGTTTTATCCCATTGCAAGGGATGTCTTTGGCGAAAAAAAATAACACGATAAATCTTTTTTTTAACTGCGGATTCGCATTCAGCGTCGAAAAATACACTAGATCTATGTATTTTCGTCTGTGATAATGAACTTTTTTTTTGTGGCTGCGTAATCAGTCACTGTCTGTCACTTTTCCTCTCGAACGACGCACAGTGATTCGGCAAGAACATGCTAGCGGGGCAATATTCATGACGTAATTTCCAGGAACCACTGATAACGACTTGTAAACAACCCCCCTATTTAACGAATTCCAAGAATTAATTTGTTTATAACCTCATAAAGGTATCTTATCAGGGGGTCAAAGTAACCCTTATAAGAGAGGACATTTTCATTTGCAAATCAGTTGCATTTTATGCACACTTGTGATAACATATTTTAAAATTGGTAGCAAGGTGAAACGAGTTTTTTGTGATGGAATATTCTGTTGAAGGTATGTACTCTATTACGACATATATTTTTTATAAAAAATATATATACTTTTGGTGTAATATCAATTTGTAAATGTATAGATAAATCCAGCAAATTTTACATTAATTGTAAACTTTAAAAGTATAAACTTTTTTATCCACATATATCCACCTAGATTTTTCTATATGTAATACCTACAACATTCAGGCACAGATTCATATATATTATAGACCCCGAAAAGGCCCGAAAGTAAAATTATTTTATTTGTTTCAGAACGAGTCGTGACTATGACGAAAATGGAGTTTTTTGAAGAATGGCTAAAACATGACAAAACTGAACGAAACAGTGGCATTTTTTATTATATAAGTGAAAAATTCAATATGTCTGATGTTTCTGACGATTCTCTAAAACGACTCAAAATGAAAATATCAAGCCTTTCAGCAAAATTCAATCAAAAGTGGACTTCTTTAAAGTGTAACAAAGAAATCTTTCTAATCAAACATAAAGATTGGTTAGAGGGATCCGGAATTGAAATAAAGATGTGTGTTAACCAGCCGTGCACTTCAACATCATCAGCGGCTCTTTCCGTAGGGCGACCCAGAAAATCATTTGAAGACTCATCAACGAAAACGAAGAGACGGAGAGTAGAAGATCTTTTGGAATCACGAAGTGCAAGTGAGCTTATTAAAGCAGCTGAGTTAGCTACTCGAAAAGAAGGGCATCGAAGGGTTGCTAAACAGATCCATAACGTCGCGGTCAGTGAAACTAGAGAAAATAAGTGTTCTGAACAAAGTCGGCAGTTAACACCAGACGAAGCTTTAGCTTATTATGTGGACTCGAAATCGACTTCTCAGTCATATAAACAAACAAGAAAATGGTCAATGAAAGCGGGACATCAAGTGTATCCATCGTTTTATAGTTTAGGTAGTCCAAAGCTTCTTGTTATCCTTCTGACGAATATATTTCTGTGACTGAATCTCGAGCTGAAATTAAACTTCACGCGATTTTGGATAAAACGGCTGAACGATTAGTTAAAGCTCAGACGGAAGTCATTAGAAGTGTGTTACCTCGTTCATATTATACGTTGGTAAGCAAATGGGGCTGTGATGGGAGTTCGACGCATAGCACGTATAAGCAGAAATTTGAGAACACTAACGCTACAGACGAATTTTTGTTCGTATACTCATTTGTCCCTTTGAGACTGCTTGATGGCGAAACTGTGATCTGGCAAAATCCAAGACCTTCCTCTACTTTATATTGCCGTCCTATTAAGTTTATTTTTGCCAAGGAGACAAAAGAGTTTACGAAAGAAGAAACTTCTAAAATTTTAGATGAAGTAAGTCAGCTTCTTCCAACATTATGTAACGTTGCTGGATCTCAAATCTCTGTTAAACACGATTTGTTGTTGACAATGACTGATGGCAAAGTGTGTAATGCCTTAACAGACACAAGTTCAACACAAAAGTGTTATATTTGCGGTGCCACCCCGTCTGCTATGAACGAGGAGTCAAAGAAATATCCCAGCAACAAAGAACGCCTTGCATTTGGTTTATCTACTTTACATGGATCCGCACATTTGAATGTTTGCTTCACATCAGCTATCGTTTAGCAATAAAAAAGTGGCAAGTCAGGGGAGATAATGACAAAGCTATTGTGAAGCAACGCTCACAAGAGATACAAAAAGTGTTTAAAGATCGTATGGGTCTCATTGTAGATAAACCAAAACTTGGGTATGGTAACACAAACGATGGAAACACAGCACGTAGATTTTTTTTCAAAGCTGAATTGAGCAGCGAAATTACAGGATAGACGTAAACCTTATTCGTAGATTTCATATAATTTTAAGAACTTTGTCATCGGGATATGATATAAATTATATAGAATTCGAAAAGTTTTGTGTTGATACTAGAAAATTATACCTTGATCTGTATTCGTGGTATTCCATGCCCGTTACTGTGCATAAAATTCTTGTACACAGCGCGGAAGTTATAAAGTCTTTTCTTCTTCCCATTGGACAACTCTCCGAAGAAGTCCAGGAGGCAAGAAATAAAGACTGTCGTAGATTCCGTGAACGGCACACCAGGAAGCGGTCACGTATTGCCACAAATACAGATCTTTTGAGAATGCTTTTAATTACGTCTGATCCTGTTATCAACTCGTATAGAGAATTACCGCGAATAAAATTTACTTCTTTGCCATCGGAGGTTCTGCAGTTGATTATCCCACCTTCATTGCCATCCGAAACACCATCAGTAAGTCATCATCACGAATTAAATGAGGAGGATTATTTACTCTCTGAATATTCTACTGAATGGGAGAGCGGTGATGACGACTCATCTGATGGTGATTAGTAGGTTTAAGTATTTTTTTATTGTAATTATTATTCTTATTTTATTGTGTGTTGTAGTTGCTTATAATTCATGCCTTAGTATATAAGTTATTTAATATGATATTTCTTTTACTTATACACCTTGTTATTGTAAATAATTGATATATAGATACTGTTATTGTACTAATTTATTTTAAAAGAAATAATATTTTGTAAATTAATAAATGTGGGTACTATAATTATGATTTTTATTTTTTTCCTAGAAATTTCTTTGTAAACAAACATGATTGTGCTTTTCACACATAATGAGTAGGTAGACGTATGTAGCTAATTAAAGAACAATTAGCGACAATAGTGAACAAATGAGACACATTAGTAAACCACTTCCGTCGTGCAGCTACATATTTCGATTAATACACATACAGTACAAATTTTTCAACTTTTTTTTTCTTAAAATAGCTTAAGATACCCGGAATATACATAAACAATTGAAATAAGTGAAGAAATAATATTGTCCCGCTAGCTTGTACTAGTCGAGACACTGTGCAGCGTCGAAAAATACACTAGATCTATGTATTTTCGTCTGTGATAATGAACTTTTTTTTTGTGGCTGTGTAATCAGTCACTGTCTGTCACTTTTCCTCTCGAACGGCGTTCTGGTAGATCACCAACATTTTTTGACTGCGAGTATCATTTCACCCACCTACTAATGAATATCCTCGACTTGCTCAACCGCTGTAGGCGTTATTTTCGGACGTTTTAACCAAGTTAGTATTTTTGTACATTTTTTTATTTCGATATTTATTTATTTTTCATTTGATACTATATAAACGATAACTACTTTATTTTAATACGATACAGTTCCTTTATTCAATAATTTGTCTTGCAAGGTTAACTGTATAGTATGGCGTATGCAGAGAAAATTGATTTGAAATGATCAAACAATTGTTCATGTCATTCGTCACTCCGTGATCAATGATCATGTATCGGCACTCCTGAACTATTTTACAGATTTGTCATATTTAAGCCATGATACTTTGTATTTTAAATGTTTAATGATTCGAGTTGATTTACTTCAGATATTTCTGGTATTTTGATGCATTGGAGAAATATTAGTTCACTATCAATAAGTATAGAGAAACAATAATCACTCCCAAAAATATAAATTTGTTTGGAATGACTTAAAGAACAAAATTGATTGCTCCAGTTGGGACTGACCAACATCTGAAAAAAACATTTTTTTTTCCAGAGACTGATCCCCAAACCACAGGGTTTTTGCATTTTAATGTGCTAAATCATAAAAATCTCGGTTTATATATATAGGCTAACAGTTAAGAATACAGATCTGGGAATTTTGGGGCCTCATTAACGGTTCCAAAGTTAAATTAATTAAAAACCGTTCTTAATAAAAATAAGCCACCTAGTTGCGGCTTATTCGTACTTATTTATTTTTGCGTCTCAAATTTTCCCTGTAACGTTGCGCCGCATTTGAAACCATTACTTTCCAAATTATAACTTACCGAAAAATCAGGCGGTTTCTGAAAAAAAATGACACAGATTTTACATCTAGTGACTTTCCAAAAAAATCTACACGGTTTGGAAATAAAACTACGAGGTGATCTATAAAAATATGACAAATGCAAGATGCATCAAACTCAGCTGCATGTTATTAAATTATAGTCTTCTGCCTATATTCTATCGTTTCGTTACCACCAATCCTGTAATTTTTCTACTAATCACTCCTAGCTTCCAAAATATTAAAGCTTTCGCAATAATATATTTCAAATATGCATTTATTGTTAAGGGATTACATGCACCTGGGCGCTGCAAAAAGTAGGTATATTTTAAAAAAAATTAATGATTGTTAAAGTAAATCCCACGATATAAGATCCTGCCTTTTTGCTTTTTCAATGGGGCAATAAACGACCCTATTAAGGTTTTATACATAGTTACCAGGTATTACTATAAAATTATTTTTATTTTACAATTAAATCTATAATATATGTAAAATGCAACGTCTCTCTGTCTGTCTGTCTGTCCGTTAGTGCCCTTATCACTCGAGAACCACTTATCCGATTTACGTGCTTTTTTTATAACATACATATGTTCTCTAGCTAGGTTTTAGGATATATTTTATTACGTTAGGTAACATAAGGAATAAACAGTAACGATAATAGAGAATTAAGTTGGAAAAAAGTTTACCGCTAGCGTGTTCTCTTGCAATACACTGCCTAAACCACTAAATATGTAACAATATCATGTAGCAAAGCATATAATATAAAATGCAACGCCTCTCTGTCTGTCTGTTTGTCCGTTAGTGCGTTTATCACTCGAGAACCACTTATCCGATTTACGTGTTTTTTTTTAAATTATATATGTGTTCTCTGGCCAGGTTATAGGATATAAAGGGTGTTTTTTATAGAGGTATAGAACTCTGAAATTGAATAAAACAAAGATGAATTTTTTAAATTGACATGAAATTTACTTTATTCGAAAGATAATCTTCTGGCTTTATAATTTAAATATGACTTCTGGCATATGACCGCCACGGCTGGCGTAGTCTAATCTGGAGGTCCAATTTTCGATGACTTTTTCCAACATTTGTGGCCGTATATCGGCAATAACGCGGCGAATGTTGTCCTCCAAGTGGTCAATCGTTTCGGGCTTATCGGCGTAGACTAGCGACTTCACATATCCCCACAGCGGCGTTAAATCGCACGATCTTGGAGGCCAATTCACGGGTCCGAAACGTGAAACTATGCGGTTACCAAACGTTTCCTTCAATAAATCAATTGTGGCACGAGCTGTGTGACATGTCACGATTTTGTAAGCAGGCAAACCAAGACCTGTACACGATGGCGGATAGACTGATTCGGGTCTTCCTCTACGCTACGCTCTACAGCAGCAATGACTTCTTCAGTACGCACTGTACGACGTCTCTGTGGATGCGTATTATCATTTAGCGTAAACGTGGTGCGAAAACGTTTCATAGTTAATCGAATTAATTGGTCTGATGGACGATTATGTTGACCGTAAAATGGACGTAGTGCGCGATACGTATTTCGAACAGAACCATGATTTTCAAAATAAATTTGCACAATTTAGAAGCGTTGTTCAGGCGTCAGTCTATTCATGTTGAAATGCCAAACCAAACTAAACATAAATCACTTGACAGCTGACAAAATGGCCGCCAGTTAAAAAAGTGTTGCCAACTTAAAATTTTATACCTCTATAAAAAACACCCTTTATTTTATTACATTAGGTAATATAAGGGATAAGCAGTGCCGATAATACTGAATCAAGTCCACGCGAGCGGAGTCGCGGGTACGGCAAGTCCATTTGTTCTAATATCATTTTATCTTGAAAATTATAAATCATTATTTTTTATTTTCCCTGTATACCATCACTTATTATAAAGTTTTGATGCTTGACTGAACTTTTTATCAAGAATAAATTTTTTCGTAGGACGTAAGATGTGCTTTTCCTCCATTTGTATTATACTTCTTGGGACACACTGTATATAAAATAATAATTTGAAGCATTTGTGATTGTGTATTGTGCGATATGTAAATTAATTTAATTTCCTGCATCCCTCGTAGTTTTAAAAATAGCAAAAACATTCGGGAAAAATATCAACCACAATCAATTACACCTTAATCTGTTCTATATGTTTTATGTTGAATCTCGACCAAAAAATTCGTTATTAAAATGGTTAGGTAAATCCAGTATCCGAGTTTTTAAGCAGGGCTCGGAAAATCCAGTCTAGTTAATTATGAAACAAAGAACTTAAAATCGAAAAGTCATCGCAATAATGAAATGTTTAATTGTTATAACTATCTAGTCAAATTTCTCTTACTTTATGCTAGAAAAAGGTCCAGTTTTTTTGACAAAAAATATCCAAATGTTATTTCTATTAAATCAATATTTAAATTTCATCCTAAAAAGATTCGTAACTTCAATTGACTTCTCATATGCATTTATTACCCGAGTTATATAAATACAGCTTCTTTTACTGGTATCAATCTAAAACCTAATGTACAGGGTGAGTTAACGATAGAGTTTTAGGGAATGTTAAGGTGCACAGTTTTAAAATTATTTCTGAGTATACAGGGTACTTCAAAAAAGTGTGGCCGATATAACATGTTTTTTTTTAAATGGAACATCCTATTATCTAATTTATTTTTAAATTCTTCATAAAATTTTATAACTTTTTTATTAATAATGATAGAATGATAAGAATAGAAACGGAATACGCGGACGTAGAAGCTGAAGAACAGGCAAGCTTTAGAGCAGGAAGATCCACAATAGACCATCTCTTCTCACTGACACAAATCCTAGAAAAGAAAACCGCATTTGATCAGGAAGTCCATGTCTTGTTTGTGCCTACGACAGCGTGCCCCTAATGAGATTGTGGGAAACACTACAACAGAGTAATGTAAGCACCGAAATAATTAAAGCCGTAAAATCCTTATACCAAGACGCAAGAAGTAGTGTGAAAATCAAATATGGTATAACAACAGGGTTCCCGGTCACAAAGGGTCTCAAACAGGGCTGCTGTATATCCCCAACGCTATTTAAAATCTATTTGGAGAGTGCACTGAAGAACTGGAAAAGGAAATGCAGCAGTATGGGATTACCACTGGATGACGATACTACATTGTACACGCTATCATTCGCAGATGACCAGGTAGTAGTCGCTCAGAACATCGATGATATGGAATACATGCCACGAAAACTTATGGATGAATATGAAAAATGGGGCCTAGAAGTCAATATTAAAAAGACCGAGTACATGTGCGTCGGAGGACAACAGCAGGACTTGAAATTGGCCACAGGACACACCATCAAACACTGTGCCAGTTATAAGTATTTGGGAACGAGAATATCTAGGGACGGAACACTGGAAGAAGCAATATTCGAGAGGAATATCCAAGGAAGAAAAGCGATTGCAATGCTTAATAGTATACTATGGGACAAAAACATAACCACTGAAAATAAGAAGAGAATTTACAACTCAATAGTGAAAAGTATAATAACTTACAGCTCCCAGGTGTGGCCATTAAAGGAAAGAACAGAAAAAATACTAAAAGCTACAGAAATGGATTTCTGGAGACGAGCAGCCAGAAAATCCAGAAAAGACCGCATACCAAATGACACGATAAGGCGAGCTTTAGAAATAAAGCACGATATAGTGGACGAAATCAGAACCCAACAGTTGGTATGGTACGGACATGTACAGAGAATGTCACAAGACCGACTGCCTAAAAAGATTTTAAATTGGAACCCTCATGGAAAAAGAAAGCGAGGAAGACCACGCCAAAGCTGGAGAGCAGGAATCAACAAGGAAGTACTAGAGAGAGATCTGGAGGAGGAGGGATAAAGAAACCGGGAGGAGTGGAAATTAGGCATCGGAAGACGGAAAACGTTATAAAACCAATTGATATATATATATATATATATATATATATATATATATATATATATATATATATATATATATATATATATATTAATAATGTTATATATCTAAACCTAGTAGTTTTTCTAATATTTCAATTTTTTTTTTTTTTAAATACTAGTTTTCAGTTTTGTAAAAAATTGCCAGTGGCGCCATTGTTTCCGAAAGTGGAATACTCATAATTGGTACGAGCGTCCCATAGAGATGAAAAAAAAAAAGATATATGTAAAGAAATTTGAGTTAGATGCTACAGGGTGATCAAAATAAATTTATGCATTTCGACTAATTTAAATTGAAAAATCTCAAATTTTTTAAATGGCACATCCTGTATATTATTATTTTTTCTGAAAGATTTTATAAAACCCTCCAACTTTTATTAAGTATGTCATATAGCTATTTCTAATAGTTTTCGATTTATTGTGAATTTTTCAATTTTTTCCCTTGTTTTTAATACACTTACGCTATTGTGAAAACATAAACAAATACACTCCTGGACAAAATTAACGCAACAATATATTAAATCATACAAATCTCTATAATGAATTAATTTTAATAATTTTTTATGAACATTGGTTACACTAAAAGTTAGAAAAAACTTATTCGGATACTTTAAAAGTGAATTAGCTACCAAATTTCTATATACGAGGCTGGTTTGAAAAGTCCGTGCAAAGTCCGAGAGATGGCACCACCGGCGCGTATCGAGGTCATGTTTAGTTAGTAGCATCTCTTGAATGAACGCACACCAAGTTTCAGCCATATTGGTCTATTTCTTTGTGTTTGGCATTCGTGTGAATCAAGGAAGTCGAGTGATTTTCAAGAAATGGACGAAAAAGAATTTCGTGTGGTGATTAAACATTACTTTATGAAAGGCAAAACGCCTCAGGAGACTAAAGAGAAGCTTGATAAACATTATGGTGACTCTGCACCTTCGATTAGAACAGTTTATAAGTGGTTTCAAAATTTTCGGACTGGCCATATGGGCACAAGTGACGTTGAACGTTTTGGACGGCCTGTGGAGGTTACGACTCCAGAAATCATTGATCAAATCCATGATATGGTGATGGATGACAGAAGAGTTAAGGTGCGTGAGATTGCTAGTGCTGTGGGCATCTCGACTGAACGGTTACATAATATTTTGCATAAACATTTGGACATGAGAAAGCTATCCGCAAGATGGGTGCCGCGATTGCTCACGCTTGAGCAAAAACGGAATCGTGTGAAGTGTTGCAAGGATGGTTTGCAGCTGTTCCAAAAGAATCCGGAGGACTTTAAGCGTCGTTTCGTCACTGTGGATGAAACATGGATACATTACTATACTCCTGAGACCAAACAACAATCTAAACAATGGGTTACCAAGGGGGAATCTGCACCAAAAAAGGCGAAGACAGTTCCTTCGGCCGGAAAGGTTATGGCGACTGTCTTTTGGGATTCGCAAGGGATAATCCTCATCGACTATCTGGAAAAGGGTAAAACTATTACAGGTGAATATTATTCATCGTTATTGGACCATTTGAAAACCGAGCTGCAAGAAAAACGCCCGCGATTGGCCCACAAGAAAGTCCTTTTCGATCACGACAACGCATCAGCACACAGCTCAGCAGTTGTAGTCGCAAAATTAATGGAAATAGGATTCCAACTCGTTTCACATCCCCCCTATACTCCAGACTTGGCTCCCTCGGACTACTATTTGTTCCCCAATTTGAAGAAATGGCTGGCGGGACAAAGATTTTATTCAAACGAGGAGGTGATTGCAGACACTAATGGATATTTTGCAGACTTGGACAAATCCTATTATTCGGAAGGGATCAACAAACTAGAACATCGTTGGACGAAGTGTATAAGCCTAAAAGGAGACTATGTCGAAAAATAAAAAAGGTTTACCCCAAACACATAAGTAGTTTTTATTTTGCACGGACTTTTCAAACCAGCCCTGTAAGATTCGAATTAAAATTATTTTTAAGACCTAATAACAAAATCGTTGAAATTATGTAATAATGAAAAAAATAAACTGGGACACTAGTAGCAAAATTAATGGTGTAACTGGAACACTAGTAGCGTGTGTTGCATCCTCTACTTCGGATGACAGCGTTTATGCGCCTAGGCATGCTTCTAATTAAATTTTGGATAAAATCTTGGGGGGAATTTGCTCCCATTCTGTGATAACTGCATTTTCAAGTTCCCTCAGGTTTCTAGGTGCAGGTATATGACGTTTCACATTTTTCTTAAGGTGATCCCATACATGTTCTATCGGATTCAGATCCGGGCTTTTTGGTGGCCATTGCATAATCGGTATATCAACTTGATTAAGATAATCGAGTTCCTCCCTAGCCACGTGAGGTCGAGCGTTGTCTTGCATAACCAGGAAATTGGGCCCCACAAAATGACCGAAAGGCATCACATGTTCTATTACAATATGCTCAAGATAGTAGTCAGCATTCATGGATCTCGTACGGGCAGGAACTAACTCTGTGCGAGCATCAAAGCAGATGCCACCCCAGAACATAACAGAGCCACCGCCGAATGGAATCCTTGCAGAGATATTGCAAGGAGCAAACCTCTCTCCTGGTCTTCGCCATACTCGCTCACGACCATCTGGATGTTTTAGACTAACCCTAGTTTCATCTGTGAAGAAAACTTGTTTCCAATCATCCACAGACCAGTTTTCGTGACTTCGAGCAAAATGTAACCTGGCAACCCTGTTCTCTCTAGTAAGCAAGGGCGCAGTAGCTGGTCTCCTACTGTTTAATCCAGTTTCATTTAACCGTCTTTTAACTGTTTTAGAAGAAATTGTGACATTGCGAACATCTTCGAGTTTGTTTCTTATTATAGAACTAGTGACAGTCCTGTTTCTTAAAGCATATTGTCTTATAAAACGTTCATCTAGGTCGCTAGCGCATCGTTTTCGCCCTTGCCCTAGCCTTCTAGAATAAGTTCCTACTTTATTCGAGCGTCTTACCATACGACTTATTGTGGAACGATGTTTGCCTAACAAATTGGCAACATAACTCTGATAATATCCCTCGTCCAATAAAACTTTACTTTGAAAAAGGGAACAATTTATAAGCTTACTTTTAAAGAAAATCTATCGCATTATTACAGAAAATTGTTTATCTTCTAAAAAATTCTTTAAAACTGTAAATCTAAACGAATTGTTTTGATTTCTGTCATGAACAACGAAACAAAATATGCATAGCCTACTATTCAAATACTTGATAAACTGACATAAGAAAAAGATAAATTAATTTTCAGATTGTTGCGTTAATTTTGTCCAGGAGTTTAGTTAATAATAATTTTAATATAGTTTAACTTATCTAATGATTAATTATTATGATGTAATAAATGTTCAAAAATATGCCCGTCTACTTGAATACACAAGTTTAGTCGTTTTACTATATTTTCCTTCACTTTCCTTAGCCTAAAGGGCGTTATTGTCCTGCACGCATCCCGTATCCTATTTTCCATATCTACCGGTGTTGTAGGGGGATTCACATAAACACGATCTTTAATGTACCCGACAAAAAGAAGTCTAAAGGTGTTAAGTCACATGATCGAGGGGGCCACTGAATGAATCCATAACTACCGATCCATTTTTGTGGGTAACGATGGTTTAAAATTTCCCGAACTTCCTAATGGTAATGAGCAGGAGCTCCCTCTTGTTGAATCCACATTTGTTCCCTTTCAAAGTTATCAACTTCTTCAAGAAGATGGGGTAATTCATTTTGCAAAAAATTTAGATATCTAGGCCCGTTAAGCGGTTAGCGGAAAAAATATGAACCAATAATTCGAAAATTTAATATTCCACACCATACAACAAGCGACCAATGGTTTTGGTTTTGAACGTTCCGGACCCAAAATGGATTAACTGTTGAATAATAATGCATGTTATGGCTGTTAACTACTCCATTACTGCGAAAAGTAGCTTCATCAGAAAACATGTAACATTATCAGGTTATTACTTAATACCCAATGATAATTGCGTTTGTGCTGACTTAGCGTGGGCCCGTCAGCCAAACATGGATCCATATTGACCAAATGTGAGAAAGAAGAACTTTTTTGTGATCTATAATAATAATAATAATAATCTATTCCCTCAGAGGCTAGGGGAATTCCAGGATTCTCATAGTATGGTCATTGACGATCCTGAGGTACCTGGGTCATGTTGTGCTGTCTTATGTTGTCCAGATTACTTGTAAAAAAAACGCAATCTTAAGGTGTTTACCTTGCCGAGAAGATGAATGGCTCAGTGTTTATAAGTCGCGAACGGTTCCCCCGGATACCGGGCTCCCTCCGGGAGTAAGTAATCTTGCTGTGGCATCCAGGCTCTGCCGCAGTCGACCCTTTTTTCCTAGGATACTCGTGGGAACACTATGTCGAACAATAATAATTATACTAATGATAATGGCAGAGTGTTGCGGAGGTGGACCCCTGTCGTACAAACAGCTACAGCACCACCACAACAACAACAACCACAGACGAACCAAACAACCGCCTCAGCCGAAACTGTACCCGATAGTTTTACCAGATCCGACATTGTAGGTGATGGAAATTGCCTTCACGACGATGCACAGTGCGAAATTTAGGAAGTTTAGTGGAACTTTATTCAATTTTTGAAATACGTAAAATGCATAAGATTATTCATTATTTTGGTAGGTTATCCCACCTCTAAAACCTCATACTCAGTTTGGGGATTAACCCTGCGAAACAACTGCAAAATGCACCTGAAAGTTGCATTACTTATTCAATCATACTTTTTGCCTACAGAAAGCTATTCGATTTGTTTAAGTTAATAGAGTAGTACATACAAACGGCAAGTCAGTAGGCCATGATTTTTTCTTCATTTATTTTATAAGAGAATTGTCAATTATTGGCATTTAAATAATTGCAAAATCTTTTCTTACTCGTGTGTGATTTGTTCGTGAAAAAAGTGATTTTTAAGAAGTAAGTAAAATTTACATTTTTAACTTCAGTGGAGACTTTAAAAAGTGATACTACATAATACCAGCTTGAAACGAACAAAATTTGAAAGGTTTTTTTTCCTCTGTTGGAAACACAAAAGATCTTCTACGATATTTTGCGATCTTCTTTTAAATTAAACATTTTCCAGAATGACTTTGCAAATTTCATATAACTGCATATTCCAAAAGTAGAAGGAAGAACCGACATCGGACGCCATCATTGGTTTTGTTTTGGAAAAAAGTCCCCAATGCTAACATCTGACGCTCTTTGCAGTTTAAAGGCAACTCCTCGTGCGCTGGTTTGTAAAATACAAAAAAGGTGGAGGAAATCCAGTCGAAATTTAGCATCATTTCTGAATAAAAATGCTAGCTGGCTAGAAAATAATGTAAAATTTTCAAATGCTGTAAGGGATGCATTGCCTAGTGGATCGAGGACCAATGCAGGCAGACCTAAAAAAGAATTTAGGGATTGTCATCCTAAAGTGCAAAACAGAAAAGTGCATCCTCTTTTGAAGTCAAGACGAGTTAGCCAAAGCAACTGCAACAAAGCTATACCAATCTGGAAAACGAAACTCTGCAGCGATTGTCAAGGAACTGGCATCTGGTTCTCCAGAAAGGGGTAGCAAAATCAAGAAGGTTCGCATTTCTTCTTCAAACAGCCCAGGAAAATTAACTCCAGACCAGGCTCTGGCGCTACTTATTGATGCAAACTTATCGTCAAATCAGTACAACATTGTTCGAGATCAAGCAAAAAATCACCGTTGCACTTTGTATCCACCTTATTATGTTGTAAAAGAGGCAAAGAGGTTGTGCTATCCAAAGGACATAATAATAACTGAAGTTTCAGCTGAGGTATCAGTTCAGTCGCTTATAAATCATACCGTAGCAAGACTTTGTAGGCTAGAACGGATTCTTAGAACTTTATCAAACGTTAAAGCACTAAATATTATCGTAAAGTGGGGTTGTGATGGGGCGGAACAAGTTAAGTATCGACAAAAGTATATGGACAAACATAGCTCTGATGATAGTATGTTTAGTGTATCAATGGTACCAATCCAAATGTGCTCCGTATATGATAATGGCGATAATCAGTCAGTAATTTGGAAAAACCCTGCTTCTTCTTCCACACGGTACTTTCGACCCATTAAGTTCGTTTTTGCCAAAGAAACAGTCAGTATAATTACCTCAGAAGTAAACAAAGTGAACGAACAAATATCTCAACTTACTCCAACCACTATACTTGTAGATGGCATGCAATTTCAGGTTACAGCAAATATGATCTTTTGTATGATTGACGGTAAAGTATGCAATGCTGTATCATCCTGTGCATCATCACAAACATGCTACTTATGTGGGGCTAAACCTAGTGAAATGAACAACATCTGCGATATACCTCAAAAAAACATAAATGAATCCTTTTTATCCCTTGGACTATCACCCCTCCATGCATGGATAAGGTTTTTGGAATGTATTTTACATATATCGTATAAACTGGATATTAAGGCATGGCAAGCTCGTGGAGCAGAAAATAAAAAAAAAGTTGCAGAGAAGAAAAAATACATTCAACAAAAATTCAAAGAGGAGCATGGCTTGCTTATAGATATGCCAAAACAGCAGACCGGAAACACAAACGATGGTAATACCGCGAGGAAATTCTTTAGAAATGCCGAAAAGTCTTCGAAATAACTGGCGTTAATTTAGATTTGATCAAGCGTTTCAGAGTGCCTAAATTGTGGTCTTAAAATTGATTCAGAAAAGTTCGGCGAATATGCAAGAGAAACTTTGGAATTGTATTTGAAAAAATATTTCTGGTACTTAATGCCCGTAAGTGTGCATAAAGTCCTTTGTCATGGAAAGGATATTATAGCCTCTTGCATTCTTCCGATCGGACAATTTTCTGAAGAAGCTCAGGAGGCAAGAAACAAAGACTGCAGAAAATATCGCGAACTTTTTACTAGAAAAACATCCCAAATTAACACAAATACGGATTTATTTAATCGACTGCTTATTTCATCGGATCCGTACATCGCTAGTCTTCGTAAAGCACCCAAAACCAAGCATAGTGAAGTTACGCCAGAAGTTTTAGAGTTGTTAGAAGGATTTGCAGACCCATGTAATGATTGCGAGTCTTCAGACGATTGCAATGAGTCTCGTTCTGAATAGATGTTCAAAATGTTGTTACAAAATGTATGTTTTTTTAAATTGTTCTATAATAAAAAACATAAATAAACTGAAAAACTTTAAATAAAACACATTAATTTTTATTAAAAATTTTAAAAAACCAACAAATAGGACTATTTTACTGGTTTAAATAATTAAGTTCCGGTAAACTCAAGAAATTTCGCACTGTGCGTAGAAGGAGAACGGGATGAATGTGTACGTTGATCTTCTACTCCTTCCTGAGAGCTAGAATTCTTCACAGCTGATAAATCGTATTTTTTTTAATTGACTGAATAATGATAAATTTGAGGGATCAGAGATTTCCATAATAGAGAAATTGAAATAGCGACGTTTCAATTTCTTGTAATTTTTAATAATTTCGAACGAATATTTCATTGTTTGAAATACACATTGGCAGGACAGTATTAAAATGTATTTTGTCGGCATGATAAAATTATTATTCATCTAATCGTTCAAAATCTTGTCTAAATATTGACAAAATTCTGAAGACGAAATTTTCTCATGAATGACAAGTAACTAAACACTGGGTAAACACATCAAAAAAGGCGCCGGTATCATGTTAATCCTCATGTATAATACACCTCTCAAACAGGTGCTAATTTTAAGGACAACCATAGATTACCGCCAGTTTTGTGATCGTGCTAAGGGTGTGAAAGATCCCTGTAATTTACTGAAGAAGTTATTTAAATAAACTTTAACAAATAAAGTTGTCAAATAAGAACTTGTGTGTGGTGATTAGATAGTTTTCTCAGGGTTGTTTGTAGTATTTTTTTTGGTACTAACTTGTTTGTTTAGGTTAGTTAATTAATCGATAATCTAATATAGTTATAACTAACACTGCACCAATAATTTTATGAAATAGAGAGCTTTTCTGGCATCAGGTCTTTTAAGGGATTTTATCTACCTGCAATTTTTGAAAAAACCGACTTTTCTTTGCTAAACTGGCGTATTATACTCCTAAAAAACATATCATAAACTTATTCTAGATTGAAATTTTTTTTGAGCTTCCAGTACTTAATTTCTGAAAGAAGTCGTAGCGCACGAAAAGGCGTTTACTTTGCGCGCAGCCTGTTGGAGTGATTTGGCTTGGTCGGTACATTTAATCTATCACTAACAGCTAATACTTATACAAAATTTGGACTTAGAAGGACTGCTTTATAGTCCTAGGATTTCAGATCAAAGGTAAAAAATTGGCAGCCCAAAATTTTTTAAATTTCATAGAGAAAAAATTTTGAGATTTTAAACGCACCGATTAACTTCAGCTTTTAACTATAGCTTTTTAATAAGACTCTCTAGGGAAGTACACACGATTATTAGGAATAATCAATTACTTTTTTTATAAACAAATACAGACGGATTTTTATGACAAAATGAAATTTTTTTTCAAACTTTCACAATTTTTTGAAAAATTGATATTTTTCAATAATCTTGTGTACTTCTCTAGCAAGACTAATGTAAAGAATAAAAAAATATGTTTGTTTGCTCTAGATGGAGAACTGAAATTGTTCTACTGCCGGCCGCGGAACACCTCTAAAAACAAATGCCGCTGTTCTGCGTATTAGTGTGCCGCCATTTTCTCCAATACTATAAAATAAAAATGTATTTTGTACATTTTAGTATGCACATATTAAAACCTCAAAACAGATTTTTTGTCGCTTGAATAATAGAGTGTAAAAAAATTCCAAAAAATAGCCTATTTTTCCTGCCTGTAGATAGAACTCCTTAATGAAGCCTAATTGTGTTTGACCATTCTTAATTCCACACTTTTACATATTTTTAAATAAATTATTTATGATGAGGAAGACCTCAGTTATATGGTAAGAAAACTGAAAGAAGAATACACTAGAGCAGGATTAGCAATAAACTTTGATAAAATGGAATATCTAACAAAAGAGGGAAAAGTGGAGAATCTAGAAGTCGATAACGAAACAATAATCAAAGGAACCGATAAATTTAAATATTTAGGAACCATCATTTCAAAAAACGCAACAACGAAAGAAGAGATTAAAGCTGGATTAGGAGAAACGCAGACATGTATAAAACAATTAAATTCGATCCTGTGGGACAAGCACATTACAAAGAGAAACAAAACACGCATATACAAATCAATAATACAAAGCATAATGACATACGGGTCAGAAATATGGACGATCAACAAAGAAATAAATCTAAAATTAACGCGGTAGAAATGGAGTGTTGGAGAAGATGTTGTAGAGTGACACGCATGGAGAGAATAACAAATGGAGAAATAAGAAGCAGAATGAACATCAAAGAGAACGCAATAAATACCATTGAAGAAATACGATTAAAATGGTATGGACACATAAGACGGAGCGAAGATAATAGGTGGATAAAAAAATAACGGAGTGGAGCCCTATAGGGAGAAGAAAAAGAGGAAGACCCAGACGATCGTGGAGAGACGATATGGACGAGGCTATGGAGGACAGGGGTCTAACAAATGGAGACTGGGAAGATAGAAACGGATGGAATCAAAGGCTGAGAGAAGGAAGACAGCGTCAGCTGTAGAAAATCCTTGATATATATATGTGTATATATATATATATATATATATATATATATATATATATATATATATATATATATATATATATATATATATATATATATATATATATATATAAACTCCTGGACAAAATTAACAATCTGAAAATTAATTTTTTAGAAGATAAACAATTTTCTGTAATAATGCGATAGATTTTCTTTAAAAGTAAGCTTATAAATTGTTCCCTTTTTCAAAGTAATACGTTTTTGTGGTAGACTGTTTTATTTTTGACCCCGAAGAAATAGAAAAATGAATCGAATAAGGAATTTAACTGAACACCAGGTAGTGTGAGCCTCAGTTTTATTGGACGAGGGATATTGTCAGAGTTATATTGCCAATTTGTTAGGCAAACATCGTTCCACAATAAGTCGTATGTAAGACGCTTGAATGAAGTTAGAACTTATTCTAGAAGGCTAGGGCAAGGGCGAAAACGATGCACTAGCGACCTAGATGAACGTTTTATAAGACAATATGCTTTAAGAAACAGGAGTGTCACTAGTTCTATAATAAGAAACGAACTCGAAGCTGTTCGCAATGTCACAATTTCTTCCAAAACAGTTAGAATGAGGCTGGATTAAACAGTAGGAGACCAGCCACTGCGCCCTTGCTTACTAGAGAGAACAGAGTTGTCAGGTTACGTTTTGCTTGAAATCACGAAAACTGGTCTGTGCATGATTGGAAACAAGTTTTCTTCACAGATGAAACTAGGGTTAGTCTAAAACATCCAGATGGTCGTGAGCGAGTATGGCGAAGACCAGGAGAGAGGTTTGCTCCTTGCAATATCTCTGTAAGACGGCGGTGGCTCTGTTATGTTCTGGGGTGGCATCTGCTTTGATGCTCGCACAGAGTTAGTTCCTGTCCGTACGAGATCCTTGAATGCTGACTACTATCTTGAGAATATTGTAATAGAACATGTGATGCCTTTCGGTCATTTTGTGGGGCCCAATTTCCTGTTTATGCAAGACAACGCTCGACCTCACGTGGCTAGGGAGGTACTCGATTATCTTAATCAAGTTGATATACCGATTATGCAATGGCCACCAAAAAGCCCGGATCTGAATCCGATAGAACATGTATGGGATCACCTTAAGAAAAATGTGAAACGTCATATACCTGTACCTAGAAACCTGAGGGAACTTGAAAATGCAGTTATCACAGAATGGATGGATTTTATCTAGAATTTAATTCGAAGTATGCCTAGGCGCATAAACGCTGTCATCCGAAGTAGAGGAGGCAACACACGCTACTAGTGTCCCAGTTACACCATTAATTTTGCTACTAGTGTCCCAGTTTATTTTTTTCATTATTACATAATTTCAACGATTTTTTATTAGGTCTTAAGAATAATTTTAATTCGAATCTTATAGAGAAATTTGATAGCTAATTCACTTTTAAAGTATCCGAATAAGTTTTTTCTAACTTTTAGTGTAACCATTGTTCAAAAAAAAATTATTAAAATTAATTCATTATAGAGATTTGTATGATTTAATATATTGCTGCGTTAATTTTGTCCTGGAGTTTATATATATTAAACAAATGATATAAAAGGAGATTAACTGATAAATATGTGAAATTTCTGTAAAAGTTCGCTAAAATTTTTATAATTTAATTTCGATAAAGATACAAATGCCGCGCAGGGCGGTGCAGAAATTTGTGCTGTTTATGGTCAAGATACGTTATAAAAACCAATAGCCAGAAGATAGTTCAGTCGCTTTCGCTCTAGAAATTTTGGGAAAAGTTGAGGAATACCGGCATTCAAGTAGCCATGACATCGCCAAGGGACTAAACATCAATCACCAAATCGTTTTAAAACATTTCTGGAAAGCACACTACAAAAATAAGCTCGGTGTTTTCATGCTACATGATTTGACGCTAAAAAAATTACTCGATCGAATTTCCATCTGCGAATCTCCACAGAAACGTAAGGAAATCGAGTCATTTGTGAAGGGGTTGATCACTAGCGATGGAAAGTGCGTCACGTACGAGAATAATAGGCGAAAAAAAAATTGTGAAAAAGTATGAAGCTCCACAAACAGTGACAAAATACGGATTGACGTGACACGAGTGATGCTAGGTTTTTAGTGTAAATGGAAGGGAATTGTGCATCAGGAGCCGCTGCAGCCTGACCAAACGAGTGATTCTATATTCTACTGTCAGCATTTGACAAGATTAAAGCAACCGATCCAATAAATCAGCCGGAACTAGTCAACAGAAAGGGTATCTTCCACCATGACAAAGCCAGATAATACAAATTTTTCATGACTTAGCAGAAATACAGAAAGCTTGGCTAGGTTTTAATGTATCCACCGTATAGCCCGGATCTTGCACCGTTAGTCTACTATTTGTTTCGGTTTCAGCAGAACTCCCTGAATGAAAGTAGGTTAATTTCAAAAGTCCCATGTGAAAATCACTCGTCACAATTTTTGGCCTAAAAACCACAGAAATTCTGTACTGACGAGTCTGTTGTCAGAAAAATAGCCGAAGTCCATCGAATAAAATAACCTATATTTGATTGAATAACGTTTTTTCAAAATATAAGAAATATTTGTCTCAATTTTGACTTTACAAGGCTCAATATTTATTCAGCAACCTGCTATTTATAACAAAATCATCCCTAATCATGTGCTTGGGGTTATTTACTTGACGCAGGCTTTCTAATTTCGACGTTATGATTTTTTGCTGTGGATCCTTTTAATATTGTTTTTTTTTGGACTAGGATCCCTTGCGTTAGTAGTTTCCATAAAGCAAAAGTCAGCAATATTTAATTTACGTTGAGCCTTAAAGAAAATACTGGGTGATTGCAAAAGTTCGTGCCCGATTTTCATAGATGGCAGAACCATGCACTTTTGACTGTGCTGATGTTTCTTTTATAATCATATTATTAACTGACCGTTATCTAAATGCGTCGTGAGTTAACATAACCTTAAAAAAAGTTTATTTAAATTAATTTGTGTGCAAGGTTAATATTCGAAATGGAAAATGAAAAGTTACATTTTCGTCATGTAATGTTGTATGAATTTAAAAGGAAGTTAGTGTGGAAACTGCAACAAAAAAATTCAAGACGTTTATTTGGATCGTGTTCCTGCTCTAAAGACCGTTAGAAAGTGGTTCGGTGAACTTCGAAATGGTAACTTCAATCTAAACGATAAACTTCACTCTGGGCGATCTACCGACATTGATAATGACTTTATCCGTGACTTAGTGAATAATAATCCATGGATTACCACTGAAGAGATTACTAAGAGACTAAATGTTGACAATTCGACTGCATTTCGTCATTTAAAGCAACTTGGATACACTTCGAAACTCGATATATGGGTTCCGACGTCTTGACAAAGCGGAACAAACGGAACCGTGTTTTCATTGCCATTTTTCTCCTCGCCCGTCAACAAAACGAACCTTTCTTGGATCAAGTTATAACTGGAGATGAAAAATGGGTTGTGTATAACAACGTAATAAGAAAAAGAAGCTGGAAGCATGGAAGTGAAAGAGAAAAATCTATGGCAAAGGTTGAATTGCATCCAATGAAAGTATTCTTATATATCTGGTGGGATTGCAGAGGAATAATTTTTTACGAGCTTCTTCCACATGGCTAAACAAGTACTGTAAGTAACTCACCCAACTCAGTGTTGAAATCCAAGCAAAACGTCCAAATTTAGTCAATCGAAAAGGCATCATCTTTCACCATGACAACGCTAGACCACATGTCGCTCAACAGACACTGCAAAAACTTAGGGAGTTAAAATGGGAAATCCACCAGCACTCGCCGTATTTCTCTGACCTTTCCCCTTCAGATTTTCATCTGTTTCGTTATCTGCAAAATAATTTGAATGGCAAAAGATTTTATTCTATGGAAGAAGTCAAAAACTACCCTACGACTTTTTTTAAAGAAAAACCACGCAGTTTCTACAAAAGAGGAATTGAAAAACTTGTAACAACAAAATCACATGTTACAATGTCAACAAAATCAGTAAATCTCCCACACTAAAGTCCACACTTCGTTCTCAGTCTCTAGAAAGAATAAACAAGTAGCACCCTGATTATTCAATCTTCTTTTCCGATGGCTCCAAATCTCAACAAGGGACTGGCGCAGCTTTTGTTCACAATCGCATAATTAAACTTTCAAATTTCCACATCACTCCTCGATATTTTCCGCGGAGCTATTTGCAATCAAAGAAAGCATACGATATGAAATAAATGCAGGGAAAATCGGTAAGTACTTAACTGTCTCCGACTCTATGAGTGCATTGAAACGCCTAAAGAATGGGAATACTAAATTTGCTTACTTAAATCAAATTACTGATCTCTTATGCATAGCCAATCACCGAAACATCTCAATATTCTTTCTCTGGATTTCCTCACATACCGGGATTCAAGGCAATGGCAAAGCGGATCAATATGCAAAAAAAGCAGTGCATCAAGGCATCCCAATAAGAGAAGAAAACCATCCAAACGATTAATTCAATTACATTAGACACATATATAGGGATCTCTTTCAACTGCACTGAGATTTGGAGGAATCTTCCAACAAGCTCTGGGATCTCAAGCCTACAGTCTACCGCCCTTTTTGACAATCAATCTCTCTCAAGAAAACAAAACACTATTTGGAGAAGACTTGCAATAGGCCACACCTACCTTACCCACTCTTATTTACTAAAAAATGAAGATGCTCCCATCTGTTCGTTCTGCTAGTCAATTCTGACAGTAAAACATATATTTGATTCCCCTCACTCTTTTCAATGTAGAGAAAATCATCATTTACAACTGAACACGAAACAAATTTTAGCATCTGATCAAATTCAATCCTATTTAAATCAAATCGAGAGATACTTAAAAGAGTATGATTATTGTCACCTAATATAAGTAATAAGTCTAACTATATTCAAAAATCGCTACGTTACTGGGTGCTAAATGACCTTAGTAGCAATAGCACCCAATCCCCACAATATCCAGTCCAATCCAAAAACTTGTAAAATGATAGGAGACAGTTATAGAAAATGATGGAGAGTATATTATTGATTAATAAATACTATTTTTCATGAAAATGTGTTGTATTTGTACTTTGGTTTCTGATCGGGAACGAGCTTTTGCAGTCACCCATATATTTAAGAAAAACATTGACAATATTTTCGTTAAATTAATTTAATTGTCTAAATTCTACGATTTAGTTAATCAATACCAATTAAATATTGAATCCAGCAATCAAAACTCTTCCTTCAGGTAGTCAGAAGTTGTCAGTAGTCTTGAAAATGTCGACGGCTCATTTCCATTACATCTTTCACAAGCAAGTGGATCACCAAGTAAGATGTGTATGCTTGTACACTAGCTATACCAACTTGAAGCTGTTCGGTAGGAATGTGGTATAAAACAATAAGTATAAATAAAACCTCACTTCACAATACACAGACCATATTGCATCAAATGTTAATAATAAAATGGAACTCAACTACATGAAAAAACGAGGTGTACTATAGTCGCTGGCATCCGTCAAGTTTAACGCATTCAAAACTTATTAATTGATCATTAATATGTAATTAACTAAAACTGATTGGTAATTAAAAATACGTGCTACGAACGATGTTTTTCGGCAGTGTTCTTTATTAACATACGTAACATTATTAATTAATAAGAACAAACAATTTATTAGACTTTAAGCGAAAGTCGTCGGAATGTTATCCTACCATTTAATTTTATACATCCGTATTTACTAATATACATTCTTTTTCTTCGAAATATTCTTTACGGAAGTTCAAAAATCATTGAGAAAATTAATTGTTGTAGTTCCGTTCAGAAACAAGAGCCACCCTTATTAACATGATTATGAAAATAGTTACTTTATCATTTTTTTCTTAAATTTGTTTCTCAGAACAGGTTCCAAGTAGTGCAGTTTTCAAACTGTAGATAACATACGTTTCCAGCACAGATAAACTCTAAATTCGAAAATTTCTTTCACTCAAGCCAATTTTTGATTCTTCTTCTATTCCTTTTGCCCATGAGGGCGTAGTACTTTCTTTGTTCATTCTTCCACCCATCTCTTCCAGTTTTTCCGGTCACCGGCTAGCATCTTCATTTAATTTAGTCTTTTTTCCTTTCGCCTTCCGATCTCCTCCACCTATTGTATCCATGTCTTTCTCGGTCTCTCTCTCCTCTTCCTCCCTCCCGACCTTGTTTCCAATGCTTTTTTCGCCCGTTGTTGTCCGTTTCTTATTACATGTCCAAACCAGCTCAATATTCTCTTGTTTTTCTTGCTACCTGATGTCCTCATTTCTTATTCTATCCATCCTTGTCTTTCTTGCTATTTTTCTCAGTTGTTTCATCTCTGCTGCTGTCACCGCACCCTCGTGTTTGTTTACGCTCACTGAGGACTTACATCCATATAATAGCGTTGGTACTACTAGTTTATTGTATATCTGGAGTTTTACTTTTATATCGATCTCTTTTTTCCCAAATATTGTACTATTCAGAGCATAATATATTTGTGTGGTTTTCCTTACTTTGTCTGCTATCTCTAGATCTATTTTCACATCATCTGATATCAAAACTGCTAGGTATTCATATGCTGTTACTCATTCTATTTGTTGTCCCTTGCAGTTTATCCCCTCTGCATCCATTGGTGTTTTCTGATTTATTATCATATATTTAATTTTTCCTGTATTAAACTCCATCTTCATTTGTTCTATCTCTTCCGTCCAAATGTCGTTCACTATCTTCATTTTTCCCTTTGTGTCCGCTATCAGCACTATATCATCTCCGTGGAGCATTCCATCGAGTTGAATCGGTAGCATCTGCCTGTCTGGAGTCTTGTTGTTCTTTTCCTTGTATTCTCAAATGTTTTGTCCATTACTAGTATAAACAATAGTGGGCTAAGACTGTCTGTTTTATTCCTCTTCTCATCTCAAATTTTCCAGATCTTTTCCAATTCAGTATTAGTATGCCGTAAACTGTATTGTAAATGCTTTTAACTATTCTAATCATTTTCCTTGGAGATCCCATCTCATCCATTATTCCCCATATTCCTGACCTCTCCACCGTGTCGAACGCTGCTTTCAAGTCTAAGAACGTAACAAACAACTCTTCGTTAGCCTCATTCTTTTTTTCTATCAGGTTTCTTATTACGAAGATATTATCCGCTGTTCGTCCCCCTCCTCTAAATGCTGCCTGTTCTTCGCGTATTTTACGTTCCGAGAATTTTATAATCCTTGCTTCTACTATTTTTGTGTATATTTTAAATGCTGAGGACGCCAGACTAATCGCTCTGTAATTTTCGCATTCGAATTCATTTATTTTTTTGTGTATGGGAACTATTAATTTCTCCTCCCATTCTTTGGGGATTTTCTCGTTATTCCATGCTGTTCTGCACGTCTCACAGAACCACGTTCTGCTCTCCTCTCATTTCCAGGTCTATTCCGTCTAGTTAATTTTTTGAATTCCCTCTTTCAGCTCTTCCCTGGTTATTTCTTCCATTTGGTCCTCCGTCAGTTCCTCTGGTAGAATTATGGCTTCGTCTTCCTGTTTAAATATTTCTTCATAGAAGTCTCTCCATACTTATAGTATCTCTGTTGTTGCGGTCTTTATTTGTTGTGTTTTATCTTTCACGCCCCTCACTTCTTTCCTCTTATTTCCTCTCATTCTTCTTATCCTGCTCCAGAATACTCTATTATTGCTTTCGTGCTGGGTGTAGAACATTTTATGGAGAGAAGTATGGACACAAAAGTACAGATTAAAGATGTGATAAAAATAGGAGCGAATATATACAAGATAAAACTTGGAAACACGGGAGATAATGAAGCTGTGATAAAATGAAAACAAATTGAGAAATCTAAGAGAGAGAGTTTACATAAATAACGATTTAACAAAAGATGAATGGGAAATTCAAGAGAATTTGAAGCATATAGCAGAGAACGAGAGAAAGAAAGGAAAAAGGGTGAAAATAGGATATCAAAAAATCATAATCGAAGGAAGAGAATATAAATGGGACGTTGAGGAAGAAAAACTGAAAGAACAAACAAAAAATACTACGACCATCAGTCGGTCAGTAAAAAAACTGAGAAAAAGGAGAGATATAGGTAGATTGACGACGACCCTGGCAAAGATAAAGGATACGGAAGAGAGGACTAGTAAAATAAATACAAATAAGAAGATAATCAAAGAAATAGGTAGGAAGAAAGAAAATGGGAAATAATTAGTTAAGTAGCTATTAGATTGAGGATAGGGAATAATGGGGGTATAAACGGAAAAGAGGATGAACTGACAGAAGAACAACAAATGTACACAGAAAGGAAAGGAAATGGATTAAAAAAATTAGAGGGAAATGTCATAAAAGAAGAAGACAAAATTATGGATATATGGAGGGATAAGATTTATCCAATGGGAATGATATAGCATACAAAAATCAACAAAGAAACATAATATCGGAACAAGATACAGAACTCACACAAACAGAAGAAACTAATACAGAAGAAACAAAAGAGGCAATCGGCAATTTAAACAGGATAGGAAGATATAGAAGGAAATATGGAAAAGACAAATATAGAATCACTCAACTTCACGGGCCTTACGCTCCTAAAAAAAAGGGGTAGAAAGGCATAAGGATTAAGTAAGTAAATAAGGTTATACCTCCGTAACAAAATCTTTTATTTTAAAAGCAATCAATGTACGGAACACTAATTGCGCAAGCCCGACTTGCACTTGGCCGGTTATTTTACAATACGCACAGTTTGTATAACACTACATGATTTTTGCATAAACAATATTAAAGCGAAACATTTAAATTACGTTTCTTTACCTCAGTTTTGTGGTATAGGATTCCCAGTGCTTTTTTAAATTTTATGCAGCCTTGATACGTGTCCCTGTGTTCATATCCTGGTTAATAGCAGCCTCACATTTTTAGCTGGTTTGTAGTTTTCCTGTTTCCTTTTATTTGGTTCTTTATTATTAATTTTTTTTTAGTTTCAGCTGTTGAATTTAACCCCTCGTTATTAATAAAACATTCTTTGAGTTAGGTTACGTTTCGATATCTGGCTATTTAATTCTATGAGGCGCCTCTTATTACACTACAATAATTCAAATTAACTACAGTAATTTTAGCAAATGACGAGAGTAATAGTTTAAGATTTTTATTGTTTATTTATTTCGTTTGCAATTTACAGTTTCGAGACAGAATGGTGAATAATTTTTTCTTGATATAACACGTAGGCTGCTGCTACTTAAAACACATTTTTTTTTTGCAAAATTCGACTTTATTCATCAACACAGTCTTCTTCAATAGCGATACAATCAGTCCAACACTTTTTTATCATTTCTATACCTTTCTTGTAGAAGTATTTGTCTTTGCCTTCAAAATAAGTCTCAGTTTCAGCAATAATTTCTTCATTGGAGCCAAATCTCTTTCCCGCGGGCATTTTTTTGAGGTCTGTAAATAGATAATAGTCGATGGGGGACAAATTTGGAGAATACGGTGGATGAGGAAGAAATTCGAACTTCAATTCATGAGATTTTGCCATCGTAACCATTGACTTTTGACACAGTGCATTGTCTTGATGAAAGAGCACTTTTTTTTTGTTCATTTGGGGCCATTTTTTTGCGATTTCTGCCTTCAAACGCACCAATAACTTTATATAATATTCGCTATTGATGATTTTTTCTTCTCAGCATAGTCGATATTCCATGCGCATCCCAAAATACAGAGGCCAAAACCTTCCTAGCTGACTGTTGTGTCTTTGGTCGCTTTGGGCGGCTTTCACGGGCTGTTGTCCACTCAGCTGACTGCCGATTTGATTCCGGTATGTAGTGGTGGATCCATATTTCATCCATTGTCACATATCGCATGAAAAAATCCTTTTTATTGCGTTTAAACAGGTCCAAACACGTTGTTGTTTTTGGTCCACTGTGAGCACACGCGGTACTAATTTCGAGCAGAGCTTTCTCATGCCCAAATGTTCATGAAAAACATAACCAACACGTTCTTTTGATATCTTTAGAGTGTCAGCTATTTCATGCAATTTCACTTTACAGTCATCCAAAACAATTTTGTGGATTTATTTGATGTTTTCCAGTGTAACCACCTCATTTGGGCGTCCAGACCGTTTAGCATCATTTGTATCTGTTCGACCGCATTTAAATTCAACATACCAGTAAATGATGAGTAATTTTCCAGGGGCAGAGTCCCCGTAACACTTATCAAGCCACTGCTTTACCGGAACGGCATTTTTTTCCATCAAAAAACAGTTTTTTTTTACACGAAATTCGATTTTTTTCCATTGTTTTGAACATGTCAAAAGTGGCGTCATTGTCCTGTAACTTGTAAACTAAACGTCGAAATGTCATGAAATTTTAACACGTATCCTTTGATGGTTGGTACTTCCTAAAAATTGTGTGGATTTTTCGAAAAGTGCAACATCAATGTGTCAAACCAAAAACTCTTCAGCCTAGTTGTTATGTCTATTTTGTAAGTATTGTGATGTTTGTCCGATATATGTTGCCTGGCAATCTTTGCATGGCATTTCATATACTGTGTGAGTTTTTCGATTTTTGGATGTTTTACTTACTACCAAATTTGACAGAAAACATAATTTTACAGAAAACAATTTGGGCTTAAATTAATCAAGAGCCACATTCTAACTAAAGAGTATATATATATATATATATATATATATATATATATATATATATATATATATATATATATATATATATATATATGTATATATATACCAGTTGTTTGCTCTTGGGGTAAGAGGTCTTTGGGAAAGAACTAAAAAGTTTTTGACCCCTTTTTAGCTACGCCAAGCTTTCGAAAATATTTCATTTTCTTCATCATAGTCACATCACAAACATGAGAAAACCTCGACATAATCCTCTCTGGGAAATAAAATATGCTTTTACTCCATTTTGTTAGTATGGTACGAAAGAATTGTGTGGTTCTAAGGTGATTTTAATTTATAAAGGATTTTTTTAATGTTTCCTTGTCATTTTGTTAAGTGCAGCGTTCTTCTATCTCTTGGTTAGGTTGTGGTTAATTTATATTTGAACGTTGACACTTTGTTTGATTGTTATAAGATTGGAGAGTTAGTAGAAATCAGTGTGATAATTATTACAGAGATATGTCAGATATGTTGTATGAGTTTTCGTTTTGACTACCCATTTTTAATAAATTGGAGAAAATTAAACTCATATCTTCAATGTCAGTTTTTTTATTTATCGAGTTAGGTTTAAGGTGGATCTCCACCATCTAACTAAAGATTCTCCTGTCGAGATTTCTCTCTCTCCACAGGATTTTGGTTTCAGCAAAATCAAATTCATGCGATTTTTTTTTTATATACAGGGAGAAATCCGCCTTATGGATTTCTGGAGCAATCTGCGTCACCGTAAAGGTGCCCCAAAGTGCTCCAGGTATGTGGGGCTCACCGACCTGAAGGGTTGGCATACCCACTAAAACTCCTTGTGAGCTGGGAAAACCCTCTACTCCTTTTACAATTCTGGTTTGTCAATGTCTAGATATTTGATGTATTCTAACTCTAAGGTTAATTTTCTAATATGTGGATCTAACCTACCTTAACCTAACTTAATGCTAACTTAACCTAGTTTCCCCATTTTCCGGGGGTGTGGTGTTATAATTGTGTTAGTCGTGTGTGTTGTTTACACTTTTTAGAACTGAAGGAGTTGCTCAACTAAACTACGGCCTTATTTAATCAAGGGTAGTCCATGTTGAATCTAGTGTTAGTTAGTCTAGTGGTAGAATGTCCGTTGGTCGTAAGTATCGATTTACAACATTTACGTTGCCTCTGAAAGTGTTCGCTATCTCGGGGTTAGGATGGACCGCTGCTTTCTCAAGGAAGCGAAGCTGGGCATTACGCGTGAATTCTTTTATCGTGGGCATTTCAAACTCCCTGTGCAACTGATTGTTGCGGACGAACCAAGGAGCTCCTGCTATGATACGGAGGGCTTTATTTTGGACTGTCTGACTTTGGTCCGATGAGTTTTGGACATCTGGCACCAGGCCTGACAGGCGTACGTAAGTCCGGCCCTGATTATCGATTTGTAAATTAGCAACTTGTTGTTAGTTGATAACTTACTACGATGATTCAGGAGCGGATACAGCTTCCCTAGAAGCCGATTTCCTTTACGCACGACCATAGGCACTTGGTCCTTCCATACGAGCCGTTTGTCGTACAGAAGGCCCAGGTACTTGATGTTGTTGGCCCATCGGAGCCTAGTTCCATTCAGTGAGAGTTGAGGAGGGGGTATGCGGAAGCCTTTTCCAAAGATTATGGCCTGGGTCTTGGCTGGATTGACCTTAATCCTCCATCGGTCAAACCAGTCGGAGAGGCGCGTTAGATAACGTTGAAGTCGGGCCGTGATGTGATCAATTCTCGCTGCTGAAGCGGTAATGGCCGTGTCGTCAGCGTACAATTGGAGGTTGGTGAATCGATCCTTAGGGATATCGGACGAGAAGATATTGAAGAGGTGCGGGAATAAGGCGGAGCCTTGTGGGACTCCGGCCCTTTTTCTCTTTACCTCGGACAGGGATTGTTCGACACGGACTTGGAAAGTCCTATCGGAGAGGAATGATTGAACCAGAGTTGTTAGGTGAGAAGGGTAGCCAAAACGGATAAGCTTAAGGATTAAGCCTTCGTGCCAGACTTTATCGAATGCTTTGGAAATGTCAAGGAAAAATTCATGCGAAAATTGGCTACTATGCTGGGCAAGCGCGCAAGAATTTTTTTTTAATCTGCAATCACTTTTATGGGAAGTGATTCTGTCTTTTAGGATTCTTGATGTTTGTCCTATATAGATTTTCTCATATTGAGAGCAGAGGATGCTGTAAACTACTTCTGAAACTTTTGTGATTTCATCTTTGTCTTTTTGATAAGTGAAAAAATATTATTGATGGTTTCTTTTTGTGTTTAAAAGCAATTTTTAAGTTAGGTAGTTTGTTGAAGAGTTTGGTTGTTTTGGTTGAAATTTCTTTTATGTAAAGAAAGGGAAAATAACATTTGATTCGGTTTTTTAGAGAGTAAGGTACTAATATCCGGTGTAAGATTGTTATTTCGTTGTAAAGGAGGTGTGGTGTGTAATTTGTTTAGTAATTTGATTGGATAGGAGCTGATAAGCAGAATATCTCGAAGTCTATTAAATTTTTAAGTCTGAAGGACGGATGAGAAATCTTTTCTATTCTCTTATAAATTAAAATCACCTTAGAACCACACAATTCTTTCGTACCTTACTAACAAAATGGAGTAAAGGCATATTATATTTCCCAAAGAGGATTATGTCGACGTTTTCTCATGTTTTTTCTGATAAATAAGTGTAATAATGTGCCCCCACAAATACTGATTTCTGAACACACCACTTAGCACTAAGTGCTTTAATGTTATGAATAAAATACGAGTTGTTCTTTGCTCTGAATCTCAAAAATACTGATAATCTACTATAATTGTAGCCCTGATGAAGAAAATGAAATATTTTCGAAAGCTTGCCGTAGCTAAAAAGATGTAAAAAAACTTTTTAGTTCTTTCCCAAAGACCGCTTACCCCAAGAACAAAGAACTGGTGTTTAACTAGTCGGTCAAGATTATCCTTCTCCTATATATATATATATATATATATATATATATATATATATATATATATATATATATATATATATATATATATATATATGTATACATATATGTACATACATATATAAAGGTGCTGCCCCAATTTAAATGTGCCAATTCTTCAGGCTGCTTTCTCACTTTCCAGGGGATTGGGGATGTTTGTTTCTTCAGCCACAACAACCACTAAAGAACAAATGAAAAACATGAAACTACTCGATTGACGTAGGCGTGGTTTTATTTTTTGCTAGTTGTCTTCATTTGCAAACGAAATTCAGCTGTCTCGAAAATCAAATCAATTAGTAACTAAGCATTGTTTTAAAATTATAATCTATAAGTTTTCTAATATCTACGCCTCAACATTACAAAGAAATACGGAATAATTCTAAGAAAATACCACACAATTCCTGGTAACAAAACTGGTTTTTAACCAACTAGCAGTCCATTATGTTTAAAATAACAATGTAACCACTTGAACAGTTATTAAAAAATATTAAATAATCATTATATTATACTTAACGTCTTTGTCTTGGCAACATTTACTTACAGAAAAACATCAATTGTATGTCCTACCTGCCTACATATCCACATCAACAGTAGGGGACCGTTGACTATATTGCAACGTCATCTAAATCATACTCGTAGCTCACATACGTTTTTATTTTTGAAAAATTTTAATTTCTATTTTCTTATGGAAAAAATTATAGTTTTTTTCCACAGATCCACATCTCGTCAATAAATTGCTAAACAAAAGACACGCTGTGGATTTCAAGACCGAGTCAAGTCGGAATTCTTTTCTTTCTTTTCGCTCTACGATTACGTCAGTTGGATCTACAGTCTTCGAATGTACCTGGCAAACTATAACTAGTGTTGGGAAAGCTTCTAGAAAACAAGCTTCTTACCCATTAAGCTACATTATATTGAAATTAAAAGGGTGTTTTTTAAGTCTAGCTATGAAGGAAAACCTGCAAAGCCTAACACAATTTTTCTTTCTACAAAACACATTTCATTAAATAAAAAATCTTATTGGAAAACGACGCTTCAGAGGCTTCCAGTTCATTATCTGAGAAAAATTTTTTGCCCCTTGATGTCAATGTTTAGATGTTTGAACAAAAAGAAGTAGAAATGCGCTAAATCTGGGCTCTACGGTGAATGTTGCAACTCGGTAAATCCGCAGCTTTCGGTAGTGGCCTGAATCTTATTAGCCCTGCAGTTGCGCATCACAAAAATTTTGACTCGTCCATCCAAAAATTTCTCCATTAATACAATTGACAGAGTTCCTTCGAAGTCCCGAAAAACAGCCACCGACAACTTTCCAGAAGATAACTGAGGTTTTGCCTTCATTGGAGATGGAAAGTCATTTTGAACTCATTGCATTGATTACTGTTTTGTGGGAGGATCTCCAGAGAACATCTACGTCTCGCCCTCTGTGACAATTCGGAGAAAATTACTCTCATCATTCTCTAATGTTCTTGAAAAATTTCTTTCCTCGCCATATTCAGTTTTGATGTAAAGAGTTTGAAATAGCTCCGTGGCGTAGCACTTGCTTGCAGTTCGGAAGGTCTTAGATCCAATCCCGGCAGGTCGGTATATTTTTATTTAAGTATATATGGCTTAGCTGCGTACATAGGTAGTAGTTGTTTTTAGAAATGCAATGACATCCGTTGCAGCACTACCGCGTTGTCTAAAAAAGGTGCCGTGAAATACAAACAGGATATGAAGAAGGGTAAAATCCCTAATCACGCGGGGAAGTCAACGATAAAAAAAAATATAGAAACTGTTTTTATCGCATTACACTCTTACATGACTAAGTCAGGTAACCTAGCGTGATATAAACTATATATTTACATATATTAACTAGTGTTACAATTTCAATGACTTGCCCCTACAACGAATTGCATATACCGATGATACAATAATAGCATAAGTGTCTAAAAATAAAGTTTTTAATTTTTTGCAAAGGTAAAATGGTCATCATCATTACAGAATTATGATTGATAGGTATTTTAGAATGAAACGGCAGATTTAATAATGACTTAATGTAATTTCTAAATAACTATATATAAATTCTTGAAAACGTTTTAACATACTAATAATGAAAAATATTTCACATAACTTAGAAGTAGATGTTGTTATAAAACTCCGGAACGTTTCGTAAATCGCCTTGTTGAGTCAGCTGTCTTATAATATTTGTTTCAGTAAATGCCCAATTAGTAGTTCGCAGTGGTAAAAGTGTTTTGACGAATCACAAAAGTGACCTGCCCTAACTAAATTTTCAAGAAGACCTGACTCGGCAGGTTAAATTATCTCGTATACAATACAACGTAGGTCAAAATATATGCAAAAACCTTACCTGGGTTGCGTAAAATAAATTTATTCAAAACCGAAATAATATCATGTAAGAGATACGAGACGTTGCAATAAGACCAGCTAGACATCATGAGACATGGATGTAATGAATAGAATATTACTCCCGTCAGACCCACTACTTTCATATTTACGTCCAGCATTTAAGAGAAACAGAATATCGTTGTCTCAAGAAGGTTTGAACACTCTTTTGCCTATTAAAACACTACGGTTAGAAGATAATAACTTATAATAATTTCAAGTAACTTTTAGGTGCACGAGAGTGGACTAAAAAGTCTTGTAAAAAACGAGGTAAATAAAGTTTCCTCCCCTCAAGCCTATTTTTAAGTTTAGGAAACAAAAAAAGTCATTTGGGGGCAAATCTAGGACAGAGTGGATGGGGAACTATTCTGAACCCTAACTCGTGCAATTTTGTCGTTGCGTTGTGTGAGCATGCGCATGGTTCTGGTGAAGGAACAGTTTTTTGTGTGCTAAGGTTTTTCCCTTTTCCAAACAGTCAATTATGATGATACCCTGTGAGTCCCAAAGAAGTGTTGCCACCACTTTTTCCTCCGATAAAACTGTATTCGCTTTTTTGGGTGCACCCTCACCTTTACCAATCCATTGTTTTGACCACCGTTTTATCTACAGAGTGTAATGGTACATCCAGGTTTTGTCTACAGTCACAAAACGACGCCTAAAGTCACACCAAAAACTTACTACTACTCGGCGTAATCCATTTCTATGAAACGTGTAACGCTACTCACTTATGATAGCTGCCAACAAACAACTGCGCTTTGCTTCTATTTGAAACGTGAGCGTAAGCAAAGCAGTATAGAGTCGGCAGTCACCTCAAATTGAAATGCCGACATAATATTCTTGAGAAGGTTGTGGTGTAGCAATGATAATAACTTTTAATTAAGGTGACAAAAACTACTTAATATTAATAGTAAAACGCCTCTGGGAATGTCAGTGTGGTGACAATAGGGAATGCGGAAGAAACAAGGAAAATAAAACACAAATTTAAAAACAAAAACATCTATACTCAGTTTTAGAGTATCACAGTTAAAAAAATCAATAAACATACGAGACCAAAAGTCCACGTCTTAGTCAATAAATAAAATATAAATAAATATAGGACGATCCCAAAAACTATGTCAAAAAGAACCACGTCGTAATAATCACTGGTATAGTCTGGCTCAACATAAAACATAGCGACCCTGCAATTGCAAGACATTCTTGCAGTTTTACTTAAAAAAACTATGTTTCTTTAATTAATTGATTTACTCCCTTAAAGACAAGAAATAATTTTTTATATTGATCGTAACATCATTTCGACAAATTAAACATATATTGCTATTTATAGACAGGTTTTTGGAATAAATGCGTCCTAATATATACAAAAATTTAATTCGTTGTGTGTCACACAATAATAATACTTTTCGATGCATATCATCATTTTTTTAAAAAAATTTAATATACAATGTATATGGTACAAAAAAATGATAAGTGAAAGGCAAAAAAAATTATAAAATAAATACAAATAAATAATATAAATTTAAAATACACACTAAAATAAATAAAACCTATAAAACTAATAAGCGAAATAAATAGTAAGAGTGGTAAAGAATAATTTATTTAATATAAAGTAAGACATTTTTTTCACTCGTTAGTTAACAAACTTATCTGCCAGTTAAAATAGGACATGGAGAAATTCTTTACAATTAAATACAAAAACGATTTAACTGACAAATAAATTTGCCAATTTCATAAATAGTTTAAGTCTCACCAGTAATTAATACTTTTTGTCAATAAATAATGGGAAGTACAATAGTTAACTGTCCCAAATAATTATAGTAAAACTGTTTAAACAACAACAGCAAGTCCAAATGACAACAATGTAATTTTGGGAAATCCGGTTAATTTTTTGTGTGTGGGCAGTTTAAAGCAAGATTACCCGCGTCATATTGTAAATATTTACTCAAAGTTGATTGTAACACATATTTTACGAAGATATATGAAGATATAATTTAATCCGTCATAATAAGGCACCTAGTGTACAGGGTGGAACGAGTTGTTATATGTAATATTAATAGCGCAATCTACTATCTCGTTTTTTTACGCAATTGACTACATTTACTACATAACGTTTAACCGAATTGACTAAATGATTTTTAATAAGTTCATGCTGAATTTTATTCTTATAACAACAATAGAAACGACTCAGCTAAAAGTCATTGATAAATGCAAAAAGTTCGGTTAAGAGTTTAGTAAAACATAAGAACGCACAATATATTCGTTACCAGTCGTATTCTACCATATAATTTGCTGCGTTTCCTGCATACAATTTGTATTTTGAATTACATTCGTAGTTAATGTGATAAATGTAGTTTATGTAACTACCAAAAACATTTTACTACATTTCCTACTGGTATCACGTGCCAGCCAACATTTCAAATCAGAAGACGACGCATCGCTAAATCAGCTGTTACAGCCCCATATATTCAGATTTATTTATACCGTGTATGTTGCTAAAAATGACTGAAATATTTATGATTTTATGTAAAAAATGTTACATGTTTGAAAACTCCTGGAAGTTTTGGTTTTCGGTTTAATTAATTAGGCCAGAAGGGTGTGTTTTTAACGATTAATGATAATTACGGCTTGAATAATCTTTTATACAAATCTGAAGGAATCAGAAATCTTGCGATTTGTCGAATTGAAATGGTCCGACGTTTCATCCTCAATTGCGCAAGGTATCTTCAGCTGTCAAAGATTAAAGATCCCAAAAATCATCTCGTGAAATCTTAGTTGAAATGGCGCCAAGCAATTATAATTTTCCAGGATCTAATCTATAATAAAGCATTCAGGTCTTAAAGGTATTACTTCCTATTTCTCTGATAAATTAAATGTTAACAAAAACTTCGATGTAGTTGGCAACAAACAATATGGCGCTGGCGGTCTTGCCTTAAAATTAAAATTCTAGTACAATCAACAATAGATAAATTTTCAACATCTTTCTAAAAACTGTTGAAATATTGTTTTGTCCGTGTAGATAAAATCTTGTTAAAAATATCCTTCGTAAAAATTGAATTCAAGCATAAACACTTAAATTTTCCACAATACTTTTCCGAATAACCACATTTCCCTACACAAGAAATATATTTTTAAGAACCCCAATTCATTAAGAGTCCCCATACTTAAAAGATGCTCGCTTCGGTCCGCCCTTCACGTAAAAAATGTTGGCAAACTTTCTCTGTGTACTCCAAGATGTTAACCAGCTCCCTCAGGGTTATCCAATCCCTTATTGTTCTGCTGCTGATGTCATTACAATGCCCTCTAAGGTCCTTCGGCATTATACTTCTGTCAACATTCTCAATTTGGAGGTTATTGAAGGCAATGCTTTCTAATACTTCACAGAGCAGGACGCGAATTCGTCCTTTCATGAGTTCGAAGTCCTGTTTGTTAAGTTTTCCTGTTTGGTTGTGAGGAATGGTGGCATCTCCTTTAATGTCGATCAACAGTTGTTCATAAGGAACCGAGATGGTCTGTAGGTTTTTGTGCATTGCTAGGAGGATCTTCTGCCACTGAAAAGGAAAAAAAAGTGACAATTAGTACCTTGTTACGCGCAGATTTGTATTAATAATAACTGCCTAACAACCTGCAATTTTTACAAGGTGGAGCAAAAATGAAAACGAAAACTCTCGTTCCTCGTCTGTTTCGGCGCTTCTCTAACCGAGACACGATTGTGGTTTGTTTCCTGATGATATTTTAATGTTAAAAAAAGGAAGGTTATTATAGGAAGTAAGTTGTACGATTTTTGTTTTAACTTCCATCAAATGAACAGCTCTTTAGATTAGTCATAAGTAATGGTCAAATTATGGGTTGGGTCTTCACGTGGCGAAGCGAGGGAAATTTTGTGGTGGAGATTAGAATGAAACCGAATTGATTCAATAAAATCAGGAAAGAGCAATAGAGAGAGAAGTATATTTCAATACACACTGCAAAATATTCGTACAGATATTAGGAGAATAATAAAAAAAGTTTTACTTGAATGATTAAATCACTTAAGGTTCGCATATGATGACACTTTGATCGCCAACACAAAAGATGAATTACGAAAAATAGGTCTAAAAATAAACGTCACCAAATCAAATATTTGAACAGCGAAAGTGAAGATAACAGCCAGGAACTATTAACGGAAGGTAAAAGAATAGGAAATGTACAAACATTCATATATTTAAGACAAAAAATCGAAATAATTTAAAGGCTATTGCTGGTAACTCAAAGAGTAATGGAGAGAGGAGAATGCTATATATTAGACTCCAAGATCGTATTCCTAACATCAAGATACGAAGAAGATTAAAAATGACAGATGTAATACAACGAATATGTATATTAAGGTGGAACTGGGCGGAGCATATTGCAAGGATGAATGATAACAGATGAAAACGCCGTATGGTTGAATGGAGGCTTAGACAATATAAATGATGCAGAGGTAGACTACAGGCAAGACGAACTGACGACATAAAAAGATTAGCGGGACACGATTGGATGCAAAAAGCAAACAACAGAGCTCATTGGAGACAACTTGAAGAGGCTTAGGTCCGACTATGGATGGAATAAGCTAATGACGATGATGATGATGAACCATAAATATATTAAATAATACTTACGTTCAAGGAAGTTAGGTGTTCCTGTAGATTACCATCATTAGGTACATTGGGCAACCAACTGTAATTTGGAACGGTAGCATAATTCGTTTCTGGATTAAGTCCCTGGGTGTCATTCTGTAAAGAAAATAAGGACAATATTAATAAAAAAGAGTAAAATTTATATTTTATAATTTGCGTCAAGGTCTCCATAATAGCCTAACCAGGTACTGACTAGCTCTCTTAAAAATCTAATCGATTAATGATTTCTTAGTTGCAAAATCTAATTTAAAATTTTACGTAATCTAACACTATAAAAGGGCCCACATGTTAATGTCGTTACATAAAGATGGCCGTTATTTGAATCCAGGGTCAAATCCTTATTTTGTTTGCTACTACTGTAAAGATCTGGTTCGATGTCATTTCAAACCATTTCCTCAAGTTAGCCAGCCACGATATTCTTCTCTTGCAGGGCTTCCCCTTGACAGCAACGTCTCCCTGAATAATGATATGTAGGAAGTTGTTCCCTGTGATTTGGCCGGGATAATATTTATTAATATGGTCCACTAAGGAAATTCTTAAGACTATCCTGTAGACGCACATCTTAAGCACTTCTTGTCCGTGGCCTCTGTTAGTGTCCACGCTTTCTAGCCACACCAAAGAGTTGAGAAAACTTAACACTTGATTTTTCTTGTTTTTAGCTAAAAACTACAGGCTCTGGAGCTGTTGTTATGGCGATCTCTAGTTACCATTTAAGTTCCAAGAATTGAAAGTGATCCCAGTCTTCGCTGTTGCAGATAAGTCAATTTGTTTACCTTTTCGGTTTTCGACCAGAAGGAATATGTTTTAAATATAATTTTAAGAGAAAAGCACATATATAGTCTTTTTGGCATTCTATTCGAGTCCATATTTACTTGTCTCCTATACTTTGCTAACGACTTCGGGAGAACCAAATCACCCACATATCGTACGTTGATAGATTGGCGATTCGTAAAGATTCCCTACTCAACATTTTCGAGTATTTTTTTGAAAATATTTTTGGCATAAAGGTTTAAAAGAAGTAGTGATAGAATGCACCCTTGTCTCCCCCCTCTATTACTACACCGTTACTTAATTACTCGAATCGCGACTATTGCTTCTTGAGTACCCATACCATTTCTGAACTATCTCTTTACTCTTATAGCATATAGGTGTCAGCCACAAAGTTCAAAGAAACAAGTAACAGCCATCTGTTTATAATCAGCTGTTGTTGCATAAAGTACCACAAGTTGGTGTAAGATATCACAAAGCATATATTTCGTAATGTAAAATCTGTTAGTACTTAGCGCCCACAAATTAGAGTGCTATCGTTACGTTACGATAAGTAACGATACTTCTTTGGAAGGCTTCAGGTATTATACGTTTTTAATTAAAACCGTATCAAATTACAATTACTTTCCTCGATGTCTTCCCAACGATTACAGTAGATGTTTTTAGATATTTTTATTTTTCCAGATTAGAACAATAAATATGGAATTAGGTGTTCGTTTAACAGGTCTAACAATCCAAAACGAAACTGGGAAGGCAATTCTCCATTAAATCGTATAACTACATTGCTACATATAACCAAACTGGGTAATGTTTAAGAACATTAAAACATATATTCAAGTGATACTAAATTTTACAGAATAAATTAAATTTTGTAAACGATCTAATAGCATAAAGATATACTTTTGATTATATATAAAACTATCGCGTTTAGCGTAGCATATCCTGGTCATTCTCAACAGATAAATTCTTTATTAAAAATAACGTTAACGTTTGCGTTATCGTTCAATCGATCACGACATCCCCCTATCGAACTATCTTAAGTCTGGCGACCTGTAGTCTAGCTCGATCGTGATGACGTTTCCCCAAGGTCAGCTTGATTTTATTTAAACATAACGTTTCATAATACATACGAAATGATTATAATATTTTTATATATACTGAACATTGATAATTTCCGAGGAATTCCCCAGGCATCGGGTCGATAATTGACGTGTCGATTTTGTTGTTTATTTCTCGAGGTTTTAGGGAGGTCGATTTTGAGCGTGAATGCATGTTTGTGCTTGTTAAATTATCAATATTGGAAATCGTTTAGAGTTTCGTATTCATTTTGCTGCTAAACTGAAACGACTGGCGAATTGATTTACCATCCTTTCTAAACACGCACTTTTAAAACGAATATTAAATTTTACTTTCTTGAATTCCTAAACAAGAACTAAATAGTGGACGAGACTTATTATTTGTAGCTTTCCATTTTGGGCACTTACTAGCACCAAATTTAGATAGAACCTAGTATAAAGGTTCTCCTGACAAGTTAATATAACTCTGTCGAGTTGTTCACCGTTATTAGTATATTTACTTTCTATGAGGCCAAGATAAAGCAAAACTTTTTTTGTCCTAATATCTATACGAATATTTTACGATATGTACAGGAATATACCTCTCTCTCCCCCCCCCCCCCCCTCTCTCTCTCTTCCGCTTTCCTTATTTTATTGAATTTGGTTTCATTCTAATCTACACCACCAAAATTTCTACAGCTTACTTACTCTAATAACCTTCTTTTTTTAACATTAAAATATCATCAGGAGCGACAATCGTGTCCTGGTTAGAGAAGTGCTGGAACAGACGAGGAACGAGAATGAAAAATAATCAGGAGAATAGCTATAGTAAAAAAGGAAAATTTTCGTTTTCATTTTTGCTCCACCTTATTCGTCCTCCATCTGTCATCCCACGTAAGGCCGTGGTGATATCATGATATCTGCGCCACTATTTTATGCCATATTTCTCGATATTGTGTTTGATGTGATGCTTCCGGGAATGTGGGACCAGTTGTTATTTTAATATGGTCCGACCACCGTGTGGGAGACCGTCCTCTCAGCCTTTTGCCCTCGACATTACCTTTCAAAATCAACCGCTCTACTGTGTCCCTTCCTCGTGCTATGTGACCAAAGTATCTCAGTATGTTTCTATTGACTATAGTAGGCAGTCTTTTTTTGATATTGAGCTCATCTAGGATGTAGGCATTTATGCGATGCGCCGTCCAGGGTATACGGAGCATCCTTCTGTATACCCACATTTCAAATGCGCTGATTCGTTTCATGTAATTTTTCCAGGTTTCGGCTGTGTATGTAGCAATTGGGAGGACGTTATTATTTCCTTTTCAGTAGCAGGAGATGCCATCATTCCTTACAACTAAACAGGAAAACTTAACAAACAGGATTTCGACCTTAGAGGGCATTGTAATGACACAAGCGGCAGAACAATAAGGTATTGGGAGTTTGCAAATATTTTTACGTGAAGGGCGAACTGAAGCGAGTGTCTTTTAACTATCAAGACTCCTAATGAATTGGGGCTCTTAAAAATATATTTCTTGTGTAGGGAAATGTGGTTATTTGGAAAAGTGTTTATGTTTGAATTAAATTTTTGCCAAGGGTATTTTTTACAAGATTTTGTCTACACGGACAAAACCATATTTCAGCAGTTTTTAGGAAGATGTTGAAAATTTATCTGTTGTTCATTGTACTAGAATTTTAATTTTAAGGCAAGACCGCCTGCGCCGTATCATTTGTTGTCAAGTGAATCCTAGTTTTTGTTAACATTTAATGTATGAGACAAATTCGAATTGGGCGAAACGTCGGACAATTTCAATTTGACATGGCGTAATCGCAAGATTTGTGATTCCCTCAGGTTTGTTTAAAAGATTATGTTTGGTGTCAAAGAAAAAAGTAAATCATATTCAGCAGCAAGAAAGTTGATAGTTCTTCTTTGTTCAAAAAGTCTTTCCAATAGGTAATATGTGTATATCCAGGGTGTAGGTACATCTTGTACCATTTTCTTTACTCCATTGTTAAAATCTCTCTGGATTGTGTTGGAAGGAAATGTTAAAAAAACAAGCATACTGTAATATTTCCGGGTCCTACCCTGAGGGTACCCAGTTTTTCTGGATCCTACGTACCCGGGTACTCGGTTTTGCCTAATCCTAAACAGTACTACATGTCTATAAAACACATTCTACGTGATTCTATTTGACCATTTGCAACTTCATAAAAATATGCTATCTGAATACAACGATTTATCTACTAGGCGTAAGTAAATTTGCTAAAAGGATTTGATTCATTTTCTAGCATTCTCGTTTTCTGCTCTTGTTTCTACAAGTGAAGGCAAAAAAACTACGTAAATTGGATAATCCGTGATTTTTATAAAATTATTTACGATGCTTAAATCTATTAATAAAACGTATTGAGTTTTCAATTGCACCGAGAATCGTCTATTTCATTTCACGTATTACCCTCCGTGTAAAAATATTGTTTTATTTTGAAAATAAATAAGATTAATTAGTGTTTTAGTTGCTTTACTAATGTGGATATTACAGAGCAAATACCCAATTAATAAAAGGATTTCATTTAATAAATAGTAACAAAAATAAAAAATGGTGTATAGAAGATTCTGCTGTTAACACTTCAATAAATAGTAAGCTAATATTTCTTATAAGTTTTTTTGTTTCCTTAAAATAGATTTTTCTTTGAAAAAGGCTAGAAATTTGTAGATTTTTTTATATTCCTGTAGTGTTTATCACAGATAGCTTTTTAAAAGGATATTGACGTGAGTTAGGATTCAGATATCTATAAGTTAGCTTTCTATAAACCAAATGCCTCAAGTTGTCGCAACATTTCCTTTGTACCAGTGCTTCTACCAATGGAAAGCCACAATATCTCCAAGATTTCACTTTATAGTTTTCAACCCGTTGTATATTTGTATCAGCTCTTCTATAACCTAATTATAGCGGTAAGAGTGACAATTTGAACTGGCCTAAAGAGAAGATGATGAAGTGAGAAGCTACAGAGAAATATTATCAAACTCTATATGACACAAAAATATCGCCATCGCCCGGGAAAGAAGACGGAAATAGAGTGATAGTAAGAGATGTGGGATCTGAAGAAATTCCCGATGTAACAGCGGATGAAATCATGCACGTCCTACAATATATGCAAAACAACAAAGAACCAGGGGACGATGAAGTAACTCAAGAAATTCCTGCTCTCCAGCTTTGGCGTGGTCTTCCTCGCTTTCTTCTTCCATGAGGGTTCCAATTTAAGACCTTTTTAGGTAGTCGGTCTTGTGACATTCTCTGTACATGTCCGTACCATACCGCACATGTACTCGGTCTTTTTAATATTGACTTCTAGGTCCCACTTTTCATATTCTTCTATAAGTTTTCGTGTCATGTATTACATATCATCGATGTCCTGAGCGACTACTACCTGGTCGTCCGCGAATGTAGTATCGTCATCCAGTGGTAATCCCATACTGTTGCATTTCCTTTTCCAGTTCTTCAGTGCACTCTCCAAATAGATTTTAAATAGCGTTGGGGATATACAGCAGCCCTGTTAGAGACCCTTTGTGATCTGGAAACCTGTTGTTATACCATATTTGGTTTTCACACTACTTCTTGCGTCTTGATATAAGGATTTTACGGCTTTAATTATTTCGGTGTTTACATTACTCTGTTGTAGTGTTTCCCACAATCTCATTAGAGGCACGATGTCGTAGGCCTTTTTTAAATCAACAAACAAGACATGGACTTCCTGATCAAATGCGGTTTTCTTTTCTAGGATTTGTGTCAATGAGAAGAGATGGTCTATTGTGGATCTGCCTGCTCTAAAGCCTGCCTGTTCTTCAGCTTCTACGTCCGCGTATTCCGTTTCTATTCGATTTTTAAGTATTTTTCCGTATATTCTGTTAATAGATCCTGTAACCGTTATTCCCCGATTGTTATCTTGTCTCCCTTCTTATGAATTGTTGATATGTATGATATCTTCCATTCCGCAGTTACTTCTGATGTGTTAATGCATCTTTGGAATAAGTTCCTCAAAGCGCTAAATAGCTTTTCAGTTCCGTATTTTACTATCTCTCCTGGGATGTTTCCTGGTCCTGGAGCTCTATCATTTCTTAGCGTTTTACAACTAGATTACTAGTGGAAAAAGCAAATGATCATAAGTTCATCTTGTGGATAGCAATGATTGATTACGAAAACGCATTTGATTCGGTAGAGATATGGCCAATCCTTAACGCCTTTAGTAACAGCAGTCTTGAATACATATATAAAAATGCCACATCACAAATAATGCTTGAAGAAAAAACAAATAAAATCAAAATTAAAAGAGGAATTAGATAAGGCGACTCGATATCCCTAGAGCTGTTCACTTCGACTCTAGAAGACATGTTCAAATCGCTAAAGTGGGAAAATAAAGGAATACTAGTAGACGGTGAACGATTAAAATCACTTAAGGTTCGCAGATGATATCACTCTGATCACCAACGCAAAAGAAGAATTACAAGAAATACTCATGGAATTGAATAATAAGTCTAGTGGAATTGAGCGGGGCATATCGCAAGGCAAAATGATAACAGATGGACAAGTATACGGTTGAATGGAGGCCTAGAGAACACAAAAGATGCAGAAGTAGACCACAGACAAGATCGACGGACGACATAAAAAGATTAACACGACACGATTGGATGCAAAAAGCAAACAGCAAAACTCATTGGAGACAACTAGGGGAGGCTTACATCCGACTATGGATGGAATAAGCTAATAACGATGATGATGAAAGAGAGGATGTAGATAAATATCGATCTTTAATGAGTTTGAAGTATAAATACTAGTTTTTTTAGTCAAAATATGTTGGAACATTGCACGTAAGGCGTCCTTTCTTCTAAGCCTTCGTTCTTCACAAGAAACTGAATTATTGTTGAAAATAACGTCAGTCAGACATCCAAACAAACAAACTTAAAAATAAAATCGTTAAAAAATCGACCCGACATGATCGATCCGAACGTCAATACACGAATAGTCACGTGGCCGACCGAAGAATTGCACCGACTTCCGACGAACGAGCGGATGTGCCGCCCGAGACATCCGATAGAACGAGACGAGCGATTACGATAGGGGCGTGAGCGCGACGGAGACAGAAAATATGATAGTATGTAATCGGACAAAAGCTCGATTTTCCTCTATGGATTTGTAGTCAATGGTTCATTTAATGGGCGACGGGCGACGCATACAAATTTGATTTGTGACGACGTAAATGGGAGATTTAAGAAAAAGGATTTGCTTTCTTTTAATTGAGTATCGGCGAATTGATTTTTTTATTCGATGCCGTAAGAAATACAACATATATTCGATTTTTTAAATGCTGACATGAAACTCTGCTCTGCTCTTGTTTGTTTTGAAATCTAGCAAAGAGGCGAGGAAACATATGGATATAAAAGGCGTTTCTTTAAGGAAAACAAAAGAATACCAGCTGCTTACAGAGGGGGAGGGCGAAAGATCTTACAGGAAAATCTCTCTAGCATTGAAGCCCTCAAAACTTAGACCTTTTCCCCATAATAATCTCAAAACTGATAAGACATCCAATTTAAAAATCGATGACCGAAGGGGGGAAGGCTGAACACTTTTACAAAATAAACCTTTTTACCCTTCTTCACAAACTTTCCCCAATTAAATAAGCAGTATTTCTAAGAGGGTAACACTCTGTTCTATATTCATAGGAGCCAGAGATTTTTTTTCATGGCCATAGCATATGTGCTTCAGAGAAATCCTTAAAGAGCTACTGGAGCGACGTCTGTACGAAAAAGCGATTCACGTTGGTCTCGAATACTCGGTGGGAAACACATCATTCTAAAAGGATGAGGTTCCTCTCTCTCAAAGACTACTTGAAAAGGATTGTACGAGAAGTTATAAGATGCAACCTCCTACGGATGTGCAATATTACCGCGACTGTATTCCTAGCATGCACCACTCTGGGAGGAATTAAGCGGGCTACATCCGTCGAACATTTTTCACGAAAATACTTGTAGAACAGGCTCAAGTCGCCAACCATTCTTCATTGTTCTAAGGAACTAAGGTTGCTGGTGAGTTGTGCGTCTCCAATTAGGCGAAGAGCTGTCTTCTGAATAGAATCCAACAAATGCAGAGAATGGAACCCCAAAAAAGGAGACCAGTATTCCATCGTTAGTTGAGCTTGGTACAGAATTAATAGTTGTTATGGAGTCTCCAATTTATCTTCCTCAATCCCCAATTTATCTTCAATTAGAACTGATTGGAATCATGGGGATTTCTGTTTTTCTTTGATTAAGAACTCACTTTTTGAATTCTCACTCCATAGTCTAGTGCAATTTTCGGACTGCCCGATTTCTTTATAATTACTTTGAAATCGCCATACACTAAACAGAACAGACCATGGCTTCAACATCAGATACGAAAAAGTGAACCAACATTAAATTAACCACCTCCTATATATGGAAGACATAAAACTCTACGCTTCCACAAAAACACAGCTGAACGAACTCCGCAAAATCACAGAAACATTCACCTTAGATATCAATATGGAATTTGGTATAAGTAAATGTAAAATGTTCCAAATCAACAACGGCCAATGGAAAAGCCACCATGAGACAGAAACCATCAACAACGAAACACTTGATAACATGCTCGACAAAGAAACATACAAATATCTAGGCTTCCAACAAAGCACCAAACTCAACCACACTCACATCAAAATAGAGCTCAGAACCGAATTCAGAAACAGCCTCACGAAATTTTTACAAATAAAACTCAATTCCAAGAATCTCACTAAAGCCATCAATACGTTCGCTATACCTATACTCACATATTCACTGGTATCACCAAATGGTCATACAAAGACAAAAAAAACATTCACATCCTTATACGTTTCCAGTTCAATAAACACAGGAAATTACACCCCAACGCATGCAAAGAGAGACTTACCATCGACAGGAAGGCAGGAGGAAGAGGAATCATAGACATCAGATCACTACACACAAAACAAATACAAGCACTTCGGAACTTCTTTCACACCAATTAAACCAGCCTTCACACAGCAACAGTGAAAGCAGACAAAAACTACACACCTCTCGACTTATCCCGGGCAGACCACCCAGCAGACACGCACAGTCACACCGAGTTACAAAAGGAAAAGATAAAAACGTGGTCAGAAAAATCACTCCACGGAAAACACAGATACCACGAAGAACAAAACCACGTAAATAAAAAACAATCATACACCTGCTTACAGGATGGGTAGCTATTCCCTGAAACAGAAGGCTTCTTACTTGCCATCCAGGATAAAGTCATATTAACCAGAAACTACCAAAAGCATATCTTCAAAGACCCAACTATTACAGAAGACAGATGCAGGAAATGCCATCAGCAGAAAGAAACGATCGAACACATAACAAGCGGATGTAAAATATTAACCATAACGGAATAGACAGCCAGACATGACTCAGCTGCAAAAGTAGTTCACCAAGTACTAGCTACAACACACAAACACAGATCCCTACTATAAATACATACCAACATCCATACTTGAAAATAAAGATTACAAGCTCTGCTGGGATATCAGTATCCATACAGATAAAACAGTCTCCGCCAATAGACCCGATATTACTTTTCAGTGTAAAAAAGGAAAGATCACCTATTTAATTGACATAGCTGTCCCCAATGACACAAACATCCAAACGAAATACACAGAAAAAATTTCCAAACACACAGACCTTGCAAAAGAAATCAAAAGGCTATGGAAACAGGAAAAAGTCATCATTGTCCCCCTCATGTTATCAGCCACAGGCCTTACACCAATAACATTCACACCACACTTAGTACAATTAGGACTCAACACAAAGATACACAGAAACATTCAGAAGTCAGTAATTTTGTATATATATATATATATATATATATATATATATATATATATATATATATATATAACGCAACATCTCTCTGTCTGTCTATCCATTAGAGCGCTTATCATTCAAGAACCACTTGTCCGATTTATGTGTTTTTTTTTAATTCTTAACTTAATGTTTATCAAAAAAAAAATCTATAATATGTATAAAACGCAATGTCTCTGTGTCTGTCTGTCTGTCCGTTAGTGCGCTTAGCACTTAAGAACCACTTATCCGATTTAAGTATTTTTTTATAAAATACATATTACATTAGGCAAGATAAGGAATAAGCAGTGACGATAATAGTAAATCAAGTCCACGCGAGCGGAGCCGCGGGCACGGCTAGTATACAATAAACAATCATTACTGTATGTTTTTTTGGGCATCCGATATAAAATATGCGTAACCAAAAAATTCAGTTGGTAATAACTCATTCAAAACGCCTTATTTGTATTTAGTCGAGCATGGTGATTTAAATTCTATCACGAATTAAATAGCTACAGTCATTTTGTTATTTGGAATCTAAAATGATGGCGCGAAGAACCACATCCTTCCTGTCTTAACGCTCGACCTTTGAATATCTGTAGGACATTTTTTATATTTATTACCTGCTGACGATATGATTAGGTCGTTCATTATCATGAACCTCACGTATTTTTAATGCAAGGGCTAAACTCACTACCATTTCTAAATTTTACAAAAAAAGTACCTTAAGAATAAAATGCCAAAAACTAACAAGGTAATTTTGATTTAGAAGTGGAAGTTTAAATCAAAACAGAAACAGGAAGGAAGGAAAAACCTTGAATAGAAAGCTAGTTTTTTTTTATAATCAGTAACATTATCTTACCGTGTGATTCCTAAATCGGTCCTTCAAATCTCTAGCAGCATACAATGCGGATCTAGCACTGATAAGAGCCGAGTTAATAGCGGTGATGTTCATCTCATTCGGCGGATCGCCGCTGGGTTCGTAGTGTTGCGTCCAGTCGGAATCACAAGGGTGTATCCAAAATGGCGTTTGGTCATCACTGGGACAGTTCATTTTCGTTGGTAGAGCGTGCGTATTGGAAAAACTTAGAAGCGAAAGATAGGCGCTTAGTATGAGAACGTTTTGAAGCTCTGAAATAGAAAAAGATAAATTTAGTGAAGAAAACTTAAATAAATTCCTCCATCAATATTACAGAGTCCGCATATTTTTGAAAATTATGGATGGCAATCTTCAAAAATGTAAAAATCTTATTGTTTTTTTTTTAAACAACAAATATTTTTCAGTAAAAATTACGTATATTATAGTAGTACCATTGTAGAACCTTGTAATATTAGGGAGGTGTACTTTCATATAGAATAATTTTTTTTTTCTAAATTACAATTATTATTAGCAACTTACGTCTTAAAATAACCCATATACCACGTTCCAAAATTAAGTTTTGAATATCTTAAATAAATAAATAATAATTTTGCAATTTTTAAAATTGTCAATCATAGTACTGATGTCAGACTATAAACAGAATGCTGTCAAGGTAGAAGCATGTGTCTATAAGATTGGAAAACACATTGTATAAAATAAGGAGGTAATTTTTAATACTTTGCTAAATGATTTAAAAAGTTGATTCATGTTAATTATTTAGAGCTTCTTGTGGACCTGACTCATTGTAGCGTTGTGGAAAGCCAAGAGTCGATAGGGCAGCGGATTTTCAGGTTGAAATCCTTTAATTTACTCGAGTTTTATGATTATTGGGGGTCTTAGGTAAGTTTGACTTGTTCGTCTAAGTGCCAAGTGAGGATTGTCAACCCTCATCATCAGCAGTAGAAAGCAAATTGTTCTAGTCCATATACTGAGATGTCCCAGTAGATGTCCCCATATGAGTTGTGCTCTTTGATCCAATGGTAAATACTTGTGGAGTAATACCTCGAAAGAATGTTAATTTTTATTGTTGGATTTTGCTGGTTTTAATTTTGTTCTACATAAATCGAAGCAAAAGAAAAACAATTTTTAACATATCGTAGTGGTACATAGCTTAAGGCTGGTTCATGTTCAGGATAAAGTCATATTAACTAGAAACTACCAAGAGGATTTCATCAAAGAGCCAACTATTACGGAAGACAGATGCAGGAAATGCCACCAGCAGAGAGAAACGATCGAACACATAACAAGCGGATGTAAAATATTAACCGGAACGGAATACACAGCCAGACATGATTCAGTTGCAAAAGTAGTTCACCAAGCACTAGCTACAACATACAAACTCATAGAAAACACAAATCCCTACTATAGAGACACGTACAACATACATACTTGAAAATAATGATTACAAGCTCTACTGGGATGTCAGTATCCATACAGATAAAACAGTCTCGGCCAATAGACCCGATATTACTTTTCAGTGCAAAAAAGGAAAGGTCATCTATCTAATTGACATAGCTGTTCCCAATGACACAAACATCCAAACGAAATACACAGAAAAAATCTCCAAATGCACAGACCTTGCAAGAGAAGTAAAAAGGCTATGGAAACAAGAAAAAGTCATCATTGTCCCCCACATCATATCAGCCACAGCCCTTACATCAATAACATTCATACTACCCTTACTGCATTTAGGACTCAACACAAACATACACAGAAACATTCAGAAGTCAGTGATTTTGAAAATATGTAACATATACTGAGATGTCCCAGTAGATGTCCCCATATGAGTTGTGCTCTTTGTTCCAATGGTAAATACTTGTGGAGTAATACCTCGAAAGAATTTTAATTTTTATTGTTGGATTTTGCTGGTTTTAATTTTGTTCTACATAAATTGAAGCAAAAGAAAAACAATTTTTAACATATCGTAGTGGTACATAGCTTAAGGCTGGTTCATGTTAGTTACTTCGATAGATAGATAGACAGGTGGATAGAAGGCTAGTAGACGATTTGAAAGCATAGAGCAGTTGGAGCTGCTTGTGGATCTACTACATTTTAGGGCTGTGCAACACCGACAGCCGATAGAATAGCGGATTTTACGTTTGTCCATAAACTGAGATGTCTCCTTATGAGTTGTGGTCTTGGATCTAATGTTAGGTACTTCTTGTGCGAGTATTATTTCCAAAGAATGGCAATTTTTATTGTTGGATTTTGCTGGTTTTAATATTGTTCTACATATAAAGGACATAAATCAAAGCAAAATAAAAACAATTTTTTAACCAACAGTAATAAAAAAGTCCGTTTTACGACATATTCACTCCATAAACAAGGACAACAGGTTTGTGTTTCATTTTTGCCGCAATTTGTGATAATAAAACGAAATTACCGCAAGTAAATACACCGTTAGAGTTCACTTCTTTACCAACATTTAGAAGAAAGAATACAATTAACATAAAAAAGTCGAAAGAGACTCTTCATAGTTTGAAAAATTCTTTTAAATACTAAGTAAGTAGCTAAAATTGAAATACCACGCGTAGCTAAGTATCATTTCAGAAAAACCTTCCGGAAAAATGTGGTAAATGATTGTAAATAGTGAGTGTAAGAGTAATTATAGAACATTAGCACTTTGCCATTTAAATAGCTAAGTTGTCTTAAAGACATGTCGCAAGATCATAAAATAAATAGAAGAGATCATAAAACACAGTGCTTTATGTTCGAGTGGTCGATGACCAGTGATTTATTTGATTTTAAAGGTTTTTTTTCTTTAGTTAATTCCCTTCGGTTTGATCAAGGTTTTTTTAAGTATTTCTTTGTTCGAATTAATGCTTGATTGTTCATTTAGAACATACTTAAAAAAAAGTTACCCAGTAGTATTTAAAAATTTAAAAATAACATTAAAGCATGAGAAAATCCCAGATATAAATCGGTGGATTCCATCGCTGAATTTAAGAACTTACTCTCACTTATTTTACATGACCAGCTGACAGGGTAGATGTTAATAACACTTGTTCTTACTGCCAGAACCAAGGATGGCAACTTCTGAAATTATATTACTGCTCTGACGTCAATTCGCTGTACTTTAAACTGGTTCCTGCTATTAATAATAAAGCAAATTTAGCAAAAAATCAGTTCCAAAATAACTTCAAACAACTGTTGACCCAATACATAATTGTACTAAAAAATAAAGCATAAATCACCATACTTTCTGTGACGCTACACTGGGAAACATATGTTAAAAAGAAAATAGAAGCATCAGAGAATAAGACCTGATAATATACAACTTTGAGGTTATACCCAATCAAACAATATTAAAATCGTCCGATGATTCCACAACGACCATTCAATAATATTACAGTTGTATCATGGTCCTCCAGGAAATTTTAACTTAAATCAACGATCCATCAGAAACTGCAATGAGTGTGGTAACGATAAGTAGAAAACACTGGACAGATCTCCGACTCATTGTAGAGTTGTGGAAGGCCGAGAGTCGATAGGACAGCTGATTTTAAGGTTGAAATCCTTTAATTTACTCGAGTTTCATGATTATTGGGGGTCTTAGGCAAGTTTGTCTTATTCATCTAAGTACCAAGTGAGGATTGTCAATCCTCATCTGCAGTAGAAAGCAGATTTCCACTGTTCTAGTCCATATACTGAGATGTCCCAGTAGATGTCCCCATATGAGTTGTGCTCTTTGATCCAATGGTAAATACTTGTGGAGTAATACCTCGAAAGAATGTTAATTTTTATTGTTGCTTTGAGCATTCGATAATATTACAGTTGTATCATGGTCCTCCAGGAAATTTTAACTTCAATCAGAAACCCAGACACAAAAAGAATAGACAGGGTATGCTAAATCAACGATCCATCAGAAACTGCAATGAATGTGGTAACGCTAAGTAGAAAACACTGGACAGATCTCCGACTCATTGTAGAGTTACGGAAAGCCGAGAGTCGATAGGACAGCTGATTTTAAGGTTGAAATCCTTTAATTTACTCGAGTTTCATGATTATTGGGGGTCTTAGGCAAGTTTGTCTTATTCGTCTAAGTGCCAAGTGAGGATTGTCAACCCTCATCTGCAGTAGAAATCAAATTTCCACTGTTCTAGTCCATATACTGAGATATCCCAGTAGATGTTCCCATATGAGTTGTGCTCTTTGATCCAATGGTAAATACTTGTGGAGTAATACCTCGAAAGAATGTTAATTTTTATTGTTGCATTGAGAATTCAATAATATTACAGTTGTATCATGGTCCTCCAGGACATTTTAACTTCAATCAGGAACCTAGACACAAAAAGAATAGACAGGGTATGCTAAATCAACGATCGATCAGAAACTGCAATGAATGTAGTAACGATAAGTAGAAAACACTGGACAGATCTCCGACTCATTGTAGAGTTGTGGAAGGCCGAGAGTCGATAGGACAGCGGATTTTAAGGTTGAAATCCTTTAATTTACTCGAGTTTCATTATTATTGGGGGTCTTAGGCAAGTTTGTCTTATTCATCTAAGTACCAAATGACGATTGTCAATTCTCATCTGCAGTAGAAAGCAGATTTCCACTGTTCTAGTCCATATACTGAGATGTCCCAGTAGATGTCCCCATATGAGTTGTGCTCTTTGATTCAATGGTAAATACTTGTGGAGCAATACCTCGAAAGAATGTTAATTTTTATTGTTGCATTGACAATTCAATAATATTACAGTTGTATCATGGTCCTCCAGGACATTTTAACTTCAATCAGGAACCTAGACACAAAAAGAATAGGCAGGATATGCTAAATCAACGATCCATCAGAAACTGCAATGAATGTGGTAACGATAAGTAGAAAATACTGGACAGATCTCCGACTCATTGTAGAGTTGTGGAAGGCCGAGAGTCGATAGGACAGCGGATTTTAAGGTTCAAATCCTTTAATTTACTCGAGTTTCATGATCTTAGGCAAGTTTGTCTTATTCGTCTAAGTGCCAAGTGAGGATTGTCAACCCTCATCTGCAGTAGAAAGCAAATTTCCACTGTTCTAGTCCGTATACTGAGATGTCCCAGTAGATGTTCTCATATGAGTTGTGCTCTTTGATCCAATGGTAAATACTTGTGGAGTAATACCTCGAAAGAATGTTAATTTTTATTGTTGCATTGAGAATTCAATAATATTACAGTTGTATCATGGTCCTCCAGGACATTTTAACTTCAATCAGGAACCTAGACACAAAAAGAATAGACAGGGTATGCTAAATCAACGATCCATCGGAAATTGCAATGAATGTAGTAACGATAAGTAGAAAACACTAAACAGATCTCCAACGCTTTTATAGCAAAAAAATACCGTATACTGCGTCCATGCGGCGCCGCTGAAAACTAGAATGATCGCACGTGCTCTGCTAGTAAATCCGGCTGCGTAAACGTACAAGTGTTGTCACTTATACTTGTTAATTTTAGTGATTATATGTAACTGAGTAAAATACAAATTCAGAAAATATTCTCCTGTTTCTTATAAACTAGTTATTTACTTTCCTCTCTCTTAACTAGAACTATGCACGATAATTTTACTTCATTAGATTAGACTTTTAATAATATAGTAGAAGCCGGTGAGCCATTAAATATTTTAAATTTTAGAAATCTGAAAACACTTACAATCACTCAATTCACAAGTCATCATTTCCAGTGGCCCTCTCTTGAGTGCTCTAGTAATCTTGAATCGCGTTTATATGAAAACAAGCGAAGTCTTGATTAAACCCACCATAAAAAAAGGCTCTGCTACCCTGTAAGTATTTACTCGATCCACGTCGTTGACAACACAAGGCTAATGATTGAAATTGAGTTTTGATTTAGTTCAACTGAAACGTCACGGATGCAAAGGTAAACTTACATGTTAAAATCATTTTCAAATTTGTAGCAATATAAATTTCGTTCTATTTTTATGAACTCAATCTCAGTAAAAGTAGATTTCCCACCGAGCGACTTTTTACCGCATTTTCTAAAGGCTTTTGACTCCGTCACCGTCGGAATCTTCAAAAACATTCAAAATTATTTTAGCAATTATTCAAAAAAAATACCACAGAGTTGTCCGGTATGATTTTTTGTTGTCAGTCGAGGTCAGACGATGAAAGCAATAAAAAATAAAAAGATATATTCTCACGGTTGGGCCTTTGTGTATAATGTCCACACAATCTTGTGAATATATTTAAACAGCATGTTTCGTTGTGCCTTACCGCTTCTTTAAATAATATTTATTTCTTTACCAGCCGGCCGGCACACACACACACACACATACACAGCAACTTTGACCGCAGTTTTTTAATGTTATTTTTCGAGATGTTTCATGAGATAAAATATCTGGAAGGTTTACTTGTATCAGGTGGTTTAGGCTAGTTGCCATCTAGTTGATTTTTTACTTTTAATTTTTTAAATTAATGATAATTTTTTCCCTTAAAACAAACAATTTCCGCAAAACTGAGAAAAAAGTAAATCGTGGAGAGTACAATTTTGAAAATATTTTTAAGAGGGACCTCTTTTTCTATATCCATAGAGGTGTGGGGGAGGGCGACCGCTTTCTAGGCCTCGTTTAACTACGCCACCGTATAAAAATTAAATACTTTTTGCAAATAGAACAGTTCTTGTTTTGGAATATCTCGACAACTATTTTGTCTCTCGACTTTGATAAAAGAAAATTTATGTATTTTAGTATATGCATATATATATATATATATATATATATATATATATATATATATATATATATATATATATATATATATATATATATATATATTTATATATATATTTATATATATATATATATATATATATATATATATATATATATATATATAAATATGTATATATACATACAAATGAGGATCCTACAGCTTTTGTCGCATCTCGCATTTCGACCGCCATACCCCTGATCCATGTTAGTGCTGGTCTTGCTTTCTTTCTTGTATTTGACGAAATATATTCAAATTCTCTTTTTGGCCATCTAGTATCGGGCATTCTTTTCACATGTCCGTACCAAATTAACTGTCTGGTTTCTGTTCTTTCTGCTGGTGTATGCATTCTTCCTGTCCGTCTTCTGATTTCTGATCTGTCTAGATATTCTACATGCTGTCCTTAAACAATCCATTTCTACCCCTTCTAGTCTTTGCTTATCTTTTTTTGTCATTTGCCAGCATTTTGCTCCATACGTCAGTATCGGCTCTACAATCACCCTGTAGATTTTCAATTTTGTTTTCATTTTTATCCGGTTTCATCAAAATAAAGAGTTCAGAATCTCTACGCATTTTTTGGCCTGTACTTTATGTCTCTTTGTGATTGGGTGTATTGGAGGCATACTTAAGGAGAAGGGAAAATCCTGGAAGGAAGCAGTGAAAATGGCCAAGAATACAGACAGATGGAAGAAGTTTATATGTCAAGACTGAGAGGGAAAAAGGAAAATGTATAACTACCCTACACCATACGGTAGAAGGGATATACGATTATATATATATATATATATATATATATATATATATATATATATATATATATATATATATATATATATATATATAGTCTTCTTACTGCAATTCAATTATTTTCTTAATTATTCTGCCATACAACCTCCCCAAAGCGCTAGTGATGTTGATTCCTCTGTAGTTTCCACATACTTTTCTGTGAGCCTTCTTGTAAACTGAATTGATATGTGCTAGGTTCCAGTCAAATGGAATATTCTTTCACGTAAGCAGGCTGTCGTTAAAAAGATTTGCTACCATTTCCAATACAATAGTTGTCTGTCTTTCGGCCCTGCAGCTTTTCCATTTTTCATCTCTTCAATGATCTTTAACTTCCTCTGAACTTATTCTTTCCACTTCTGGATCCTCCTCTGTAAGGATTGCGTCAAGTTCTCCCTTAAACTCATCTCTGTTTTGAGTTAATAACATTTGGTAGTGTTTTTCCGATTCTTCGTGACAAATTAAGTTTAGATTTGTTATATCTTTCCGTTATTTTCTTATACCTTTGTTTCTGTAACTGTCATCCCTCCTAAGTATCTCTCTACTTACTCGCATTTTTCCTCTCACAGTTCGTTTTTCCTCCTACTAGCCATTCTTTTCTCTTCTTTATTATGTTTGCGTATATCTTTCTACCTTCTGGATCCCCTGTGAGAAGCCATGTTTCGCAGGCTTTTTCTTGTCTTTTATTTTTTCGTCTATCTCGTGTTCCTTGTTTGGGTCATATCGCTTCCAAGGCTGATTGGTGTATATATTTCCTCAGTTAGCGAACTTAGGGAACAAAAAGTTTTATACATGTCATTAATAAATAAATCTTCAATTATTTTGGTAGCATACATCACGAAATATGTTTTTTCTAATTCAAATTTGTTACTACAAAGTTTTGTACTATGTGAAATATCACGTCAATTCCTACTATAATTTAATAGTCATTGAATGAATATGACATTTTTCACGTATCCTGCAAGCATACTTCCTGAACAGGAACTTATTTAACATTATCAGTTCTTACGTACAAATTTATCTAATCAATGATTGATTCTAAATGTTTTTTGAATTGTTTTAATAACCATCGATAATATAACAGGTCAAATTCCAAATTATGGAATGATTTACAAATTTCGTGCTAAAAAAAAAACCTTTTTTTGTATTTCTAAGACTTTTTATAGATAATAGCTACAAAGTGTTTTTGATTATCGAAGATTAAGGTTAAAGTTTTATCAGTTTTTTTTAATTACTAAATTAATTTAATAACAAACATTTGTGATTAAAAATAGAACATTACTATTATTGCTAGATTACTGTTCTAATAAGTTATTGCATGAGATGAAAAATCTTTTGAAGAAAAAACCATGTTTTTGCCAAAAAATTGATTTTATTCTTTAACACAGTTTCTTGAAGAACGATAAACTTTCATATAGTATGATTTGTCGATCTCTCTAAAGCTCGACTTGTTCATTTCAGCCAAATATCTTTCACTGGAGAGGTATTAAGGTAATAATCGCTAGGAGCCAGATCTGGTGAACACATCGGACAAGGAACCAATTCACAGCCCAATTGGTCCAATTTCACCATCGATTGGTAGATTTTTTTGTATTTTTTGGGGTGACTCCCTTATTTGGACGTTAGGAATGTCTTCTCAGGGTTGGTAGTAACTGAAAGATCATATGGTTTTTTGTTTGTGCTGTCATCTCTCGGAAAGTCTCGAGGCTTTTTATCCCATAATGACGTACTCGTAGATACCAATGATGTTCAAAAATAAACCAGATATTTTCAATTTCATCCCCGTAATTTGAAATCAAATCATTTTGCTTTCTATCTGTGTAAAAACGTTATCAAATGGCAGTAGAAATAAATACAAACTGTCAATTGTGTTGATTTAAATATCAGGTAGGGGGCGTTAGAGCGAACCGCCTCAGGCGGCGCCCCTAGAGAAAGACACACGGTATAAAGAAACTCTGAATTAAAAGAATATTGTTTAAATGTAAAAATGAGTCTTAACGTTATCATAGTCATAGAAAAATGCATTCTTATTGAGAGGCGAAAAAATAAGCCTCTCTTGCATTGGACCCCTAAAAACTTAGACCCTTCCTAGCATAGTAAGCTGAAAGTCAATTATCAAGGGGCAGAACGGAGTTTCGTAAAAAGGACCATTTCATATAATAAGACTTTAAAAGCACGCTGCAGGGGTGCTAATTTCGATAGCCATATATATTTGTGGTGTTTTCTTTGTCTTCACAGTAATAATCCGTAACTATACCATACGATACTACCAACATCCTCCATGGACAGCTTGAAGATTGAGTGTGAAATTTTGTGGTTATGTGCGCAAAGTATAAAAAAAAAACATTTCAAATAGTATTAGTAACACAAAAAAGGATAAAAGAAAAACTATTGGATTACGGCGATTTGTGTGCGGTAGAGTGTAACAACATATAATTTGTACTGTAATGCATATAAAAAAGAGGCGGGAACACCGTGCAACAGGTAGCCAATAGTCGGTCGTGTTTCAAACGTTCGCGGAATTAATGTGAAAATTCTTCAGAATTGGGGATGACGAGGCGCAGTTGAGAATTCGTAGAAATTCCAACGGAGACCGTTCGGCTTTGTTCGGGCTTGCACGCGGTGAATCACACGAGAAAGCTGATATGATATGTGGAGCGCGGGAATTTTTTCTAGATTAATAATTCAAACTGTTATATATTATGGTTTACCAAACACTTAACATTTATATTTTAAACGTTCAATAGTTTTTCTTAATGTTCGTTATTATTTTATTACTACACACTGAAGGTCTGTCAGTGTGTTGGAGATGATGACCCTGTGTTAATTTGGTTTTGTAACAACAATATAAATTTTAAGTAAAAAATGATCTGTCATGTGACATCGTCCTCAGTTGCTATTGGGACCTGTGGGCGATGGGAATACAGTAATGGCAGTACGACAGGGTTGTCTAGAAAGTACCAGGAAATTTAAATATTTGTTCTAGCACTTGGACAAGGTTGCCGGATATCACGACATCCTCGTCATAATGTAGAAACGGTTAATCCCTATGGGGGTGTGGCTGGGTACAATAAAGAAAAAATGTGAGTCTCTGAAAGTAACTAAGCCCTTTAAGGGCATTTATAAACATTTTCACAGTTCTAAGACGAACCGGAATCCTCACGAACTAATCGGAACTGATTTAAAAAATTGCAAAATTTCTCATATTAGTGAAAAATCAACTCAAACTAAACTGAAATCAATGATCACAGAAAATAATTTGTTAATTAAGAATACAACATAATGGGTTTACACAAGGGCATCGACCCTACTTAGTATTGAGGAAACGTAGTTTTTGACCAAAATTATTTATGTGTGGTATACCATAATTATTTAAACTGGTAAATTTTGATCTACTCTTGACGTAATTTGGATTCCTTCTTGTCTTGTGGCTTCTTTCCTTAAATAGGCGGAAATTTATGTACGTCAAACGAATATTACCTATAAATAGGTTTATCCCCTTTACCAGTCCTTATCTGATGCTGAGGTAATATTTTGTAAAAGTACATCATATTCGAACAACAGCGAATGGAAGCTTATCTGAAGTGGAATAGAAAGCGAATTTTGAATTCAAGTGACAAAATACAAATAAACAACGGCATTTATCATTGATTTATAGACTCATGTAGACAAATCTATTAAATTTAAATTGAATTAAAAGTCGGTAAAATTATTTACAAAGCATTCTACTTGCAAATGTGCACTTAAATGTTCAGTTTGTCTTACTCAAGTATTAAAATCTTATATTCCAAATAATGGATACTTTTCACACATTTCCCTCTACATCCAATTTCCCCTGAACTAAATAATATTAAAAAAAAGGACCTAACTTTCAGATTCCTCAAATCTAAGAACCCTCATAATGTATATTCGAAGCCACCGCCTTTAAAACCCTATATAATTGACATATAGTGATCATGTTTAAAATTTATTCATCATCTACACCAAAAATCCAGAAACAATTCTCTTAATACCATTGGAATTACACAAAATTGATTGATCCCACTTGTTCCACCCCGTATCGCCTAAAAACAGTACCTTTCTTCCTTATTTTAATATATGTGCACCAAATTCGAAATCGTTATCTCGTTCCGTTCGAAAGTTATAGCGGCAAAAGCCGATAAATGAGCAGGACAGACAGACAGACAAACGGAAATTAGCAACTGTCTTTTTCGCGAACCGATTACAATACCCCCTTCAGTTAAAAAAAAATAACCGCTCAAGTGTAAGTGGGACTTGCGCAATTAGTATTCCGTACGTTGATTGCTTTTGAAATAAAAAAATTTGTTACGGAGGTCTAAAATGATCAATGACTTCACAAAAGACACCCCAAATGAGTTTTCAACAAAGTTTGTTTCCGATCTTTACTGAAAACTGATGACCTTGAAATTTTTGTTTTCGAGATAAATTATTAAAGGCAATGCACTCGTGATAATTTTCGTTCAACTTGTGGAAAAGATTTTTTCAAAATTTTTGGATCAGTACTTTTCGAAATATGGGGGGGGGGGGCAGCGATTTTTTCGCGATTTTTTAAAAATATTGCAAAGAAAAGTATGCGCAAGTTTTCGTTTGACACCCCACTCGATGACCTGGTAATTTTTTTTTTTCGTTTTAAATTTCACCCCCCAAAACTAACCCTTTAAGTCAAAATTTAATTTTCAAAACTACACGGCTCTGATGGGGCCATCAATTTCTATATTAGTACCAAATATCAACTTTCTATGTCGAATAGTTTTCGGAGAAAATCGGGTGTGACAGACAGACGGACAGACAGACAGACACCGAAGTGATCTTATAAGTGTTCCGTACGGAACACTAAAAACGCAAATATTTAGACTTTGCTCTATTTTCAGCAAAAAAAATAATTTTTTTGAAACCTATATTTTTGAAAACACCAGGTTAGAAAACATTTTTTAAATAACCTGTACAATATTTCAATAATTCTTTTTTATATAATAAATTAAATAATGAATTACTAACTGGGCAACAGGTATCAACTTCCACAATTATATAAAGTAATTTTCCATTGAAAAAAAATCCTCATTATATTTTTAATAAACACCATTAAGTAATGAGAATTATCAATTACACATAATTCACCTAATTGCAAAAATAATATCGATTAAAAAATCAATTTTTAAACCCAATATGAACTTACTCTTGATCCAAGAGGGGCAATTTCTTCTCTTCTTTTCACTAATTTCCATATAACTATTATCCATACATCCACACTTAACATCAGTCCGACAGATCAGTCTTTTAAATTTTGAAAAATACTGATTATGGCAAAAATTATTTAAGGAACTAGACGAGGCATCACCACGTATACTGAACGAGCAATTAACTTTTGAAAATTTCGAGAAAGAAGTTAAATTTTGAAGATTTGTTGATGAGTATGGAAGAAAATGTTGCTTTTCCGTTGAGGAATTGAACGTTTGATGATCATTTTGACAGTACAGGCAAGCTTGTTGATGATTAGCATTTGAGCTCTTCGACGAGTCGAAGTACCTCGTTTTGATAGTACGTTGATCTCGATATAAGACTTGTTCGATGTGGCACTCCATTGACACTATCTTATCACACTGTCTGAACGAAAAAATCGAAAATCTTGAAGCACTTGTAACCAAAATTCAACCGGTGTGAACTTGTTTAATACGGTGGAAGTCGTATTAACGCGTGTTCGCAACGAAATTACGTGATATCTATAGTACGTTCGTTAGAGA